>JAFEMH010000375.1:600000-808537 GCA_022495995.1 Adenophora triphylla var. japonica
ACTACATTAATGATTCGAGTGGTAGCAGTAAGAAGTAGAATAATAAACATTTATATTTTATAATCGAAAGTAAGGGGAAATATTTTTGAAATTGTATTGGATACCAAAAATGAAAAGATATTAAAATAAATGGGGAGACTTAGGATACCATTTTAAGGTATCTGATCAGGTGATGTTAAAAGCAAATGTTGGGTTGTACGAGAACACACGTTCAGTTTCCCTTAATTTCAGGGAATTGAGGTTTTGTTTTTTCGTTTCACGTACAAAGATTACACATATCCAGAGATAGATTAGATACCTTAGCATTGTTTTGTGTGTTTATTATTTTTATTTATATTAAAGTTGGGGGCGCCGCAAGTACTGACTCCTAAATATATTATTCTAATTTAGTATGTTAATTTGCATTTCTCAAAATATGTGAGCTATTTTAAATCAAAGGAGGTAATATTTTAAAGAAATGTGCTTATTTATTTGTCTTTTCCATGTTATGTTAATAACATGTTAAATTTTTTGAAATTATGTTTTATTTGTTTGTATATTTTTTATATTTTAACTATTTTTTTTATAAAAAAAATATGAAAAAGGAAAGCACCACTTAAACAACAACACTTGTGTCGCCCGGTGTGTAAAGGGCATGATGATGCCAAGTCACCATGCCCAGTCGGGCGACACAATGGATAGCACATAGGCATATTTTATTAGACTAGAGTCAATTTGGACAAACTAACTCAAGACTACATAAGAAGACCTACATATGAACCACAATGGTACTCAATCAAGTACCGAACAATTTTCACTACCCAAGAAAAACAAATAACACAAGAAATTATAACATACTCTATAGTTTCAAAATTACAATAACCAAGTTTTAGTAAAATAAAAATGGAGGGAGGGTGCAGATTGTTTAAGTATAGAGTATGATGAGAAAAAGCGTCAGCGTCACCGTCCCCTAGAAACTACGTCTTTTATGTCATCGGTTGAAGAAGTGAAGAGCTCTACGTAACGACTTCCCAGTGTCATTCTATCTTTAGATAAGGCAGATTTTGCATCCTCAATACTCCCAAACTCCACAAACGCTTCTCCAGTGGGCCGCCCACCCGAATTGAGAGTCAAATGGATAGATTTTTCGGTCAATCTAAAGTCGCTGAAGAAATCCATTATGTCATCCTTTCCAGCTGAAAATGGCAATCCCCTCATTCTCAATACGGTTGTGTTTTCATCTTTCCCATCATCTGAAGATCTCGGCACATAATTACTGGATGAGAAAAAGGGAAAAAAAGATTGTAGTTAGCATTGCACATCACTATAATGGAGCTCAAATATTATATTTATATGTATCAGAACAAATGAAATTTCCATATACATCTGAATGCAACAATGCTAATAATTATACTCCCTTCCTTCGTCCCAAAATGAATGTCCAAAAATATTTAAATTTGCTCTTGATCAATCAAGACAAATTTTACTTTTTTTTTTGGACATTCATTTTGGGATGGAGGGAGTGCAATTCATGGTAATACCAACCTCTAACAAATCAAACGATTCAAACCATAGTCCCAAGATGAAACAACCTTAAGCATTTTACTTATGTGAATATAGGAAAACAAGTAGATACATGATTTAACAGATGAAGTTGCATGGTCATATTCTTAACTACAGGATCACAAATAAAACTCAAAACTCAGTCTACGTTATGGTAATCAAATGTAAGATATTTCGGTTTAAAAAAAAAAAAAAAAGATATCATTAGTACATCAAGTTTTGACCAACATTTGGACAACCATTTTATCTCATTGGAGGAGACTGCCTGCCCAAAAAGTAGACCAAGAACTAAAATCATTTATGACAATGTTAAATAAATATACAGGTTATCACCTACAAATGGAATTATGATGTTTCATGGAGGTTTAGAAAATTCCTAAAAAAAATAAAAAAAATCAAACATTACTAGCTCTTGAGATCCAGAGAGATAATCTTGATATCTAAACACATAGGTGTTATGAGGCTTGTGAGACATGAAAAAAGCCTAATGAAAGAGAGCACACTTATACCCTCCTTACAAAATAGCATGTAGAGGCATATATATCTTCCACTTTAATATAATGCTACTATTTCTTATCAAAACGAAATACAATACCATAGTTGTTAAAGGCGAGAGGCGGGCAATAGGTTCCCAGAAAAGGCGAACGGCGAGGCGGTTGAAAAGCGGCAGAAAGGCGAGCAAGGCGGTAAAATAAAACAAAAGGAATAGTAAAGTAATATATGTGTAACATATATTAAACAAAGCTTAAACATGTTTAGAACAAGAAGTTTGCATTAAATAAAGGTAACAATTTCACATGTAATAGCAACTTAACACAATTAAAACACCCCAAAAGTGAGAATTCTAAGACAAAAAAACACATTTGATTTCAAATAAGTAAATAAGTAGTCGTTTAAAAGCGTGAAAATAAGTTAATTGAAATATATAATTTCAAATGTATAATTTCATACCTAGGGATACCTAGGGATAAACACAAGATATAGATAAAATTTCATATGGCAAAAGAAGACCCAAAGTAAATTAGTAAACATAATATAATTTGCAAACCTCCCTTTAAAAATTAGAATAAAGCAAGCTATAGGTAGTGTTTTTATCACACTTCTTTATCGTCCATCTAATTCGTTATTTATTGCACTTATATTCTTTTGATCGCTCAAGAGAAATTACGGATATCTTTCTTTCTCATACACGCCACAAACTATCTTAACCCCATGTTTTTTCCAAAACAACGCATTTTAAGTTAAAATAATAACTAAAATTACAAAATGACCTAGTTTAACATTACACATACGCCTATTATGCCATTTGACAAAGGCGGATTCCTCAAGCCTCTCGCCATAACCAAGAACTGCCTCGCCTGTGCCAAAAAAGCGCATAACAGCCCGCTTCAAAACCCAAAGGCGATAGACCCCTAAAGGCGCCAAAAGGGTGAGGCGGGCGAGAGAGGCGCTAGCCTTTCACAACTATGTACAATACTATTAATAACAAGTTTAAGAAAAACTTCTCCATCTTTTTATTTTTAATATTGTTTTTCAAACTAAAAATTCTGCTACATAGTCTTATTATTATGAAACATCAACTTCAATTTCTTATTGAGGTCTGCAGTTGTCATGTATAATGATAACATCTAGTCTTTCGGAAACCTAAAATGCTACTCCCTTTGTCCCTAAATGATCCCAAATCAAGAATTTTTTGTCCCAAAATGAATGTCATTGTAAAAAACTCTCTAAACATTTTTTTGCCATAAAAAAAATTCGCCATTCATTTTATTATCATAAAACTAAATGTTTAGAATGTGGATAACAAGAATATTTATGCATCTTTGTCGTAAAATGTACAAAAAGCACACATTTTCAGGATGTCCCTAAAAATGAATTTTGGACTTTCATTTAGGGACGGAGGGAGTAGTACATTTATGGTGTGGAGCGTGTCGACGTGTCGTGACTGAGCAAATATCTACACTAGAGCATAGAAAGACTAAAAAGAACGCCGCAAATAAACCACGAGCTAGAGACCACGCCATAACTGGATACATGATGGGCATGTCTAATCTCTACTACTCCCTTTGTCCCTAAATGAATGACAATATCTAAATAATTTTGATCCTAAATGAATGCCCATTTTCTATATAAAAAGAGTCCCAAAATGCATCTTCGCCTCTAAATATATCATCTTTCAATGTATATTAGCAAAACTAAAAATTTATCAAGTGGGTAGTAAGGGTATATATGCATCTTTTCTACTACAATTTTTATTAAATGTTCTACTCTTTCATAATGTCTCTTAAATGAAAAATGAACATTTACTTAGGGACACAGAGTATAATAAAAGGGGGAGACTGGAAATGAATAGTGACATTGAAACCCTGCAATCTTTCTAGATTTCCCAGACATACCCCTTTTACCTACAAAAAAATAAACATATGTCCCTGAAGTTTTAGAATAACCACTAAATATCCTTATACTATGAAACATAACAACCCCCAAAATCATAATATTATAGGAAAAAGACGAAATAAGAGAAAGATATATCCCCACAATTAACTACAAAGATAAAGGATCAGATGTCCAGTAAACTACAGAAGAAAAACATATCTCAGAATTATATCGCATTCCAGCAAAGCTCTACAGATATCAGATAATACAGGACTCTCTCATCAATGCACCTGCAATTATAGCTCTTTTTGGCCTATTATCTACCAAGAGAATTGACAAAGAAGAAAAATCAATCTGAGAACCACATGCATAAGAAGTCAACATGAAAGAATCCCAGAATTATATGCACTCGCTATTTTCTTTACACTATTTACATATGCATGGAAACTAGTGCAAGTAATGTACCAAGTGGTATGAAATTGTTGACAATTGCATGGTGAACGATCAAGGTAATGGTACAGACTAACTGCGTTAAAAGCAATATTTGATAAATGTTACAGCAGTATGTGAACCATCAAATGAGAAAAATGCTACCCCTAGGATAGAACATATTAACATACTCCCTCCGTCCCAGCCCACTTAGGAAATTTTGAAATGGCACGGGGATTAAGGAAAAGGTAAATGTTGTGAGTGTAATTTAAAAATAGGAAAGAGAATGAGTGGAGGGAATAGTAAATTATAATGGTGTTGTGAGTATTAAAATAATGTAGGAGAGAGAATGAGTGGAGAGAATAGTGATTTAAGGTTTCCATTTTGGGAATTCTTAAGTGAGGTGGGACGCCCAAAATGGAAAGTTTTCTTAAGTGAGGTGGGACGGAGGGAGTAACTTTGAAGTAAAACTACTAAAGAACAAAGATTCAATGGCACCACAATAAGATAGCATACGGTAAATAACAGGAAAAGGAGAGATTAATGAAGAATAATTACCGGCCACTTTGAACAGCATCCTCCCACTCCTCAAGTGCTGAAGGAAAAAGCTCTATGTAGCGACTACCAAGAGTCTTCCTATCCTTCACCATAGCAGCTTTCGAGTCTTCGGGACTTTTAAACTTCACAAATGCTTCTCCTGTGGCTCTTCCCTCTGAATTAACCGTAAAATTAATTGAATCTTCCGAGAGCACAAAATTTTTAAAGAACTCCATTATATCATCTTTGCAAGCAGAAAATGGCAATCCCCTTAACCGCAGTACCCCTGTATGTTCAACAGAATCATCTTCGAAAGATTTTGTCCTCGGAGCACTACGGTGAGGTGAGCCACCACGAGCATCTGAAACTTCACTAGCTATTGCCTTGTAGTATTCCTGTCTCTTGCTTCTAAACACTTCAACATACCTTCTCCCAATATTCTGCTTATTCCTCTGAAGAGCAAAATCAACCTGAAAAGCATATCCTAGGACACAATAAACTTCCCCTGTGAACTTACCATTCTTGTGGATGAAGAGAACATCAACTATGTCAAGGCCTTGGAAGAATTCGGCAATATCAGCTTCTGAACAATCAAAGGGAAGACCCCGAAGCCGGACAACAGGGAAGGAAGGTGGCTGACTAACGTGAGAGTAAGCTGGAGGAGGATTGTACATGTAATTTGAAGCTGGGGGAGTCCCAAAATATGAGGAGCCTTGATCAAGCACTCGCTGTCTTTTCGCACCCATTTCACGGCCATCACCGAAGTCCGCGTATTTACTGCACTCAGAACAAAGACACAAGCACGCATACAATGGTCATGACATCAAACCAATTAGTTAATGAATCATAATGTCAACCAAGAAAATGTGAGTATATTTAAAATCCAGGTATCTAACTATATAAAATTATTATTGTTCCACCTGGACTGCTTTTCTTTGTAACAACTTGACTGAAAATAGATTACAGAAATCAGGTGTTATAATCTATTTATGCAGGTAGCAATTACAACCAAGCATCAGGGCAACTATCTTAAATTGTTCTCCATATTCATCCTCACATACAAATATTGTTCACTGATATGGAATGACGTCTAAATATATGGCGTACCCCAAATTACTGAACACTACAGCATATATGGTATCCATGCTCGTAGTGGTGATTCACCCTAAATCCTTTGGGCTCTTCATGAAGTTCTAGACCAGCAATTTCCAAAATCCTGCACTTTTTCTTGTTCTAACATACTTCTCTCAGCCTAAATTTTACAATAGACAATCAAGTGGTCATTAAAGTTTCATACATCGTGTTTTGTATAAACTATCAGGATGCGCAGTCTTGAAGGATTCAGGTTGAACAATAAGCCACGTCGCTGATCAATATACATTCCCAACTTCTCCTTTGGCATTTCCGATCAACAAGGTTTCATTTATGGTATCGAGATCTCAGACCTGAGACTGAGTCTCTCATTAAATAATCTCGAATATAAGTTTCATCCTTACCGGTCATTACGTACATCTCTTTGTATTGCCAAACAACTTGCTAGGCTATTGATTAAATTATTAATAAGTCAATTATGTAGTTCTTACTTTTTTATATATATACGTAGTTCTTACTTTATTGAGCAATCCCCTTTTTGTTTTTGTAATGGCCAATGATTACATCTTTCCCCGGGCCTCATTTGAGTGCTCTCTAAGTACACTTGCTATTATACTGTGAATCGAATCAAAACCCTGAACTTTTTTCCGTTTTCAAGCTCTACTAGAATGGAAATTCAATCGAAAATCAAGTCATTCAAAGTGATTGAGCTTCATCCTACACAAGTTGTTCCAATGCCTTGCCACTAGCACTCACACACCTTCACAAAGTCTTAGTCCTAAATAAATAATAGGGGCATTCCGAAATAGGGACGTGTTTCCAAAATAGTCATCATTATCATCAATTAAATGCCAACATGCCATCAAAACCCTCAAAAGGTCTCATCCTTTATGATGCTTGTCTGCATCCAGACAACTATCACTTTTTTGGGATATAGGGGAATCCTTACCTTCGTCCACACAACCTCCAACAAGATCTCTACTCACTCTTCTTGTTGTGTTGAGTTGAGGGTACAATTAGATTGACCCGAGGCATTGTTGTCTTGACCCAAGAGTGATAGTGTGCTTAACAGTAACAATACCCTCTCGTCTAGTATTCCGATTGCAATTATACACTATCCTAGTCCCAAGCATGGGTGACAAATAGCCCACATCAAATTCATCTTAAGACTCCACTAAAACGAGAAAACGAAAAAGGAGAAAGGAGAAAGGAGAAAAAAAGAGGAACAACTGAGCTCAAGAATCGTACTTACAGGAGTTTGAACAAAGTCAATTAGGCTAACGAAACAAGAAAAGAGAAGAACGAAAGAAAGAAAACAAACAAACCAAGGACAACTCTCACCTACTGAAGCAAAAACACTAATCTCAACCTAAACCCTATTCAAGAACAAATCAGTAACAAAATCAATCTCAAACTAAGCCATTATCAAGGGCATAGACGCACATTAAAGTAACAGGCACGAATCTCAAATTACAATTTCCTTATTTCCAGAAGCATCCTAGAGAGATAGCAAAAACTATCATACAGTTTCTGAATTAAGCCAATGGAGGCTGGAAATGTAAATTGAAACATAAAGAAACAAACTTTTAACAATTTCAAAATCAAATGGAAAAGAAAACAAGGAAACTAGGAATCGCTTTTCTTCTGGGGTTTATACACAGATATTAATTTGGGAATTGTAAAAACTAAACGCAGAGCCAGATCGTAATTAGGTAAAAACAAGTAGGAGCTCTTACCCTCCGTAGTACATTTGGAATTGAAGTTGTGTTTTCTAGGGTTTTGAACTCCTTCCTTCCCGGTCTGAGAATGAACTGCCCTCCCTAGCTATTAGGGTTTCACTCTGTGTGTGTTTTGAGTGTCGACCGATTTCTGGTTCTGTTCACAGGTTCAAAGCGCAAGGAGTTTCTATTATTTCAGGGAACCAGACGGCGTCGATTAGTTGTCAATTTAATTTTTTAACACTGTCCTCCCCCAATTTTTGGCCTCCATTTCACTTTTGAAAATAATTTGGAAATTGTTACTTAGAGCTTGTATTACCGACCAAGTTAGATTTATTCATGCTTTAATATAGCTAATCAATATCCATCGACAAAGTTTAAGAAAACTTAAATTGTTAAATCAACGATCTCAATACATATGAGCACTTAAAATTATAGGAACTAGCAAGAAGTCGCACGGGATCAAGAGTACTCATGGACAATATGGAAATTAACAAACATGTTATAGTTTGTATGGTAGTAATATATTAAATGTAGTAGTAGGTGGTTCGAAATAATACATTAACAATGGATCATTTTATTTGGTTTCGAGGGTTCATGCGCAGCGGAATAATGCAAATTAACTCGAAAAATTCGGAGCCTAGGATCCGTTCTAGATGATTAATTAAGAAAAATGAAATAGAATAACCAACCTTGTGTGCTTTTGTCGTTGATAAACGCGTTCCAACTCCAGATTGATGAACTAGTGAATCCTCGATGAACGATTCTTGAATCACGAACGTTAGATCTTGATTGGCGAAGATCCTCTATGTGTATTCACGCGTTGAACGAATCCTAGAATAATTCTAGGTGGATTGCTAGATCTTTTGATTGAAACTCCTTTCAATCAATGAAGAAATATGGATTTGGATTGTGTTTCGATTTTCAATTCTCAATTGAAATCTCTCTCTTTTGTGTTTCTCTAAACCCAAAACGTGAGAATGACTGCTAGAGCAACCAAGGGTTTGTATTTATACGTTATAAATATTTTCCCCTCGCGAAAACCCTAATTTTAAGTCAATTACGTATCAGTCCAGCGCCGACGGGACGACTCGTCCCCCAGGGCACGAGTCGTCCCCTTTCACAAAGGTTCTGAAACAGGCGTTCCCCTTAAGGGGAATAGTTGGTACAAAATCAGAGCACGAGTCGTCCCTATGGGCACGACTCGTCCCCATGGGCACGAGTCGTCCCTCAGGACACTCCCTCTGATTCATTCGTCCCAGGTCAAGGGAGTAGTTAGTTCAGGTCTGGGCACGAGTCGTCCCCTGAGTACAGAAAATCCATATTCTTCATTTTTGACAATTCGTTCGATGCGTGTGACCCCATAGGACTATATTATGTTGGCAATGAGTTCGATCACATCGATCCTCATAAAACATGAGCGGACTCTAGCAAGCCATCATGCATACCCAAATAATATAACATTAAGTTCGATTTCCTACATAGAACATATCAAAATCTCATTGTCACACGATGTTATATTGAACATGAATCATGGTCTACGTCAACTCATATTGTTCAATGCTTTCTCGTTACTAAGTAAATTGATCAATCGAATGAAATTAATCACATTAATTCATTCGGACATGGTCATGTACATCATCAATCTTACTTACGAGTGGCCTAGCAAACATCTCTCTTTACGAGGGACAAATTTCCATCTTGACTTATCATTCTTCCCAACAAAAATTCTATCATGCCAATAATAGCCCTTATTGTTATCCGATTAAAGACAACGTTAAACTATATCAAACATCATATTCATCGAGTGGAAGACGATGATAATCTCAGGTCAAAGGATATCAATGATATGACTATATGAGATTTAATTATGAAATTTGACCATGACATAAATCTCATAATGGGTCAAGTCCAGTACCTTGTTCTCTAACAAGTACCCATGAATTTAATGTGCATCCTTATGCATATAATCATCACATGATTATCCATTAAACTTCATACTAGTGCTTCTTAAGTACTAGGGACACGATTATTAAAGTAAACATACAAACATATATAATAATCAAAATGATAATCTCTCATATAAAATGAATAATGACATTACAAATAAGTCTATCTCTATAGGCCTAGGGCACTAACACCTACACATTTAGTAATTTATATTATAATTTGAATTTTTCAATAAAATTTATATGGAGGGATAGAATGTGTGTAACACCTACACATTTAGTAATTTATATTATAATTTGAATTTTTCAATAAAATTTATATGGAGGGATAGAATGTGTGTGTAGCATATACAAAGCAGATCTGAAAAACTCTTTAAATTTGCATTCAATTTGGGGGAAAATTGACAGTCCATAACCTACATCTTTGGGCTACCATCGCGTGACTGAGTTTTCAATCGAGCAATTAAAAGCACTCTGTTGGCGTTTTGATGGCCTCTGTTGATTGATTAGCAGCAAAACTATATCTGGTGGAAATTTCTATTTTTTCTTTTACTGGTAGAAATTGTCTAGGAAAATCCCTCCTCAAAATTAGGTAGTTTGATTGAACAATATTGTCATAATATCCAAGTTCATTATGTCCAAGGATGGGTTAAAATGGCAGAAAAATTGTCCCGTTTACTAGACTTTCCATGGATTTGGAAAATTGCTCCTGCAATAGCTCCAGCCTTTATCCAAGGTTTGGCCAAATTTGTCTCTATTTATAATGTTATTTAGAATGCGCAGTAGAGATTTGATGGCCAAAGTGTAGGACCAAATGCAGACTTCTAAAAACCAATTAATCTCTACCGCCCACTACAAATAGAGGCAGATATGGCCGAATCTTAGCTATAAGCTCGAGTGCTGCAGCAAAAGCTCCGCATAAGCAGTTCCTTCTTTTTTCTCCCCTTTCCATGCACCATTTCAACAGCTATGCAGCAGAAGCGTCAATCCATGAAGACTTGAAAAGATGGCGCAATTATTTCAGAAATAAAATAAATTGTACAACAGATCTTACATCTAAAAAGGAGAAGACACCATATGAGCACACTTGCTAGAGTGAAATATATATATATATATATATATATATATATATATATATATATATATATATGTTGGAAAAATTCGTTATATGTGAAGGAAATTGTGTATTTTCCTTACATGAATCGTTTGCCGTTCGACAAAGATTATTGTGGGTTCATGTTCCACGTTGCGAGAACATGAAAATGAAATATCTAGATGTCCAATTTGGTATTGGATGAGAAAGATATGATAGCTCAAAGTAAGTGGGTTAAAGTGTAACTTTTAGAAGTTAACACCACTATTGATGTCCCATAATTCCTAGATTAATTGAGGGATTAATATGGATCATTACTTTGGAATTTGGGGTTACAAAGTTTGGTATTAAACTTCTTGAATAGAAAGTAATGAGTCTCATATTAATACTAAGATTAATTGGGTATTCATGAGAGAGTTAGTGGAGCTATAAGTAGAGAGACCCACAATAATAAAAATTGATTTTCTTTTCCATCAATTCTCCACCTTCCTCTTGCAATTTATTATCTTCTTCCTTTGGCCTCCTAGAGAAATATCCATGGTGATTTTGTCCAAGCATAGGAAAATTCGCCGGAAAACTTAAGTGCAAAGTTGTTCCGGTTCATCCGTTCTATCCTGGGAGACTAACGTCTATTGAAGACCTCGAGCACTCGTAGTGAGGGGCGAATTAGTCTTAAGGAGAGTGTCTAACACGGCTCGGATTCAAGCAAATTCAAGACGACGACTTACGGTTTTTTCTTTGTTATTGTTTATGTTGTATATTGTATTTCAATTTTATTGTAATTCTTTTTCTTTTGTGCTCGATTGTTTAGATTTGTCTAACAATCTTAAGACTAATTCCCTTTTTGAGAAAGGATTACAGATTTGAGAAATACGATGGAAGAAAATTCCAGCAACTTTTTGCAATGACCAGCTGTGGTAAAATTGCAATACCGGAGTCGTTAACCGTTGGATCGAGCTGAAATTTGGCGTGCATGTTCACGACTTATAGGAGAAGATTCTGAACGGTGGAGATTGGAATCTATAATGTGAAAGTGAAGATAAAAATTTCGGACCAGAGCAGTTTTTGTGAACTAAAACATTTTTTTTAATTTCTGTTTAATGAGATTAATAAAGATGGAAAGATTGATGCTCCGTGACATCAAATATGTTACAATGATTGTATAAACCAATTGTGGCTAAGCCTCATGTAGTGGTTATACATCATGTAAAGAGATAGGAAAGTTCATTGAAACTAAGAACGTTGGAAGATTAAGTCTTCAACGTTTAGTTGACAAAGATAATAGGTCTTCTTACGAGAAGTTGTTAAAACCTATTAGTTGCATTGGTGACAAAGGTCACAAAGGTTAACATAATAGGGCTTCTTGAAATGAAAGAAGTTGTTAAATCCTATTATTGTTAATAGTGACAAAAGTCACAAAGATAAAAACAATAGAGCTTCTTGAAAGAAGTTGTTGAATTCTATTGTTGTGAACATTGAAAAATGTTACAAGAACTAAAGCCATAGGGCTTCTTGAAAGAAGTTGTTAAAACCTATTAGGAAAATATGTGACTAATGTCATAAAGATAAAAAAACAATAAGGCTTCTTGAAGGAAATTGTTAAATCTTATTGTTGTTGATAATGACAAATAACACAAAATATTTAGAATGGGAACTTCTAAAAGAAATTGTGTATTTTGTAAATGAGAATGTGTTTTTCTCTAATTTAGAGGTGCTCCAAGATGAGACCTTTAAAATTTTGGAATAATTAACCTTCAATTATAATTCCATTAAGGAATTCAAAGGTTTATAAATATGAGTGATTATAAGAAATAAATTGTGTTAATTCTCCTATTGAATTAGCAATTTATTCTTAAAGTTAATTCTCTAATTAAGTTAGAGAGTTATAATTTTAACAACAAAGTTATAATTGTTAAAAATTAAAGCCAATGATTGGTTTGTGTAAAGACAAATCTCTAATGGAATGTGGTTGTTCCAAGTTTTCGGATCACCATAGTGAAAAGTTAGAAAAATTTTGTTGGCCTTGACTTGAAGTGATGGCAACAAAAGATGTTCTACTTGACCACCTTGAACTTAGAGAGGTTTCTTTTGAAAGATCCTACAAAGTTGGGTGAAAATGTGATGGATGTTCAAGCCGTGAGTGCGGTTGAAGCATGTGAATTTTCTTTATCGGAACTATATACTTAATGAATTGTCGGATTCATTACAAACCATATATAGTACGAAGAAAATTGCAAAACATTTGTGGAAGTCGTTGGACTATATAGATAAAATCGAGAATACGGATGAAATGAAAATCATCGTAATCCGCTTCCTTGATTTTAAATAGTGGAATCCATAAATGAAATAAAAAATCATATGGAAGAAGTGGAAATAGTCTTCCATGAAAAACCATGTCGAATGGATGGTGTTGAGTGAAATTCTCAAGTGATGACAATAATTGAGAAATTGTTTTTCACTTGAAAATATTTTAAAATCACCTTAAACATAATGAATGGAAATGAATGTTGAGGTGTGTGCTATTCGTCTTTGTGTTGAAAAAGAGAATAGAACTTTGGAGAAAAAGTTGTCTAACATTTCTTGTGGCAAAAGAAAATGTGATGTAGCATGCCGAAATGCTTAATACTAAAACAAAGTTGGTCAAACTTGTTTGAAATGTCAAAATCTTTTGAAAAGTCAAACGTGTTTAAAAAGCCAAATTTGTTTGAAAAGTTGAACATTTACCTTGTGTCTTGAGAGACAAATGTGATGTCATTCATGATGTTTAAATGAATGAAACGGAAGGGTGTTCAAGTGATCAATATGAGAATGAATCTCTTTATATGGTCAAAATAGATTCAAACAAGACTCATCATATATGTGCTTGAAGTTATAATCAAGGCATATTGATTCTTGAGATGTGAATATTATTCACTAGATGATGGTAAAATGTAAATTTTTGCCTTTAACGTTGCTTGCTAAAAGCAAAATGTTGAATCTTATCTCTTTAAAGGAAAAGTTGGAAACCAACTTAATAAAGAGATAGTGATAAAGCACAACTAAGTGTAGTTTGTGTATAAGTTACACAAAATACTATTGGTTGCATATGGTTGGGTATGTTTACAATAGTTGTGATTATAGAATTCTTGTTTAATTCAATAATGGAATCATGAAGCGCTTCTTTCTTTAAGAATATGTTTCCGTATAAATTGAGAGATGAGACAAACTCATTTAAACGGATTCATGATTCAATAGAAGAAGAAGAAGACACTTATCATGAGGAATGATAAAGAAGAGGCATGACCTCGACATAGCAAATGAGGTAGGATAAGAAAATTCTATGGCCCGGATTTTCTAACCTCCATGCTAGAAAATGAATCACAAAGTTATAAAGACATTGAGCTCTTTGAAAGAATCTTTGTGGAAAGAGGCCGTTAAAAGTGAGATTGATTCCATCTTGAAAAATCACACTTGGAAACTAGTGGATTTACCTTCGAGTAGTAAATCACCAGCATATAAGTGAATTTTCAAAAAGGAAATGAAGACCTATGGAACAATCAATGAGTACAAGGCTAGACTTGTAATTGAGGATTACAAGGAAATGAAGAACTTGATTACTTTTATACTTATTCTCTCATCACGAGAATAAAGAGTTGTATTTGCAATTGCTGCATAGCAGAATTTGAAATACATCAAATGGATGTAAATAACCTTTCTAAATGTCGATTTAGAAGAGAAAATTTACATAGAACAACCCGAGGGGTTTCTTGTACATGAACAACGAAACAAAGTATCCACAATGTACACCATGATCAAATGGCGAAAATTGGCATTATTGCTAATTTTGGGACTACTCCGAAAATGTGGGGGTGAGTATACTTTGGAAAATAATTACCTTTTCGAAAGGTTTCCCCAAGAAAACAATGAGATGTCCATATGAAGTATGGAAACGTAGGCCTACGTACACTTGTTAATGTGGGATGTTTCGCAAAGTAGCAAGTCCAATTACCAAAGAAATTGAATTTGGTTATTTAATGGTGGATTGTGTTTCAAGAGTTATGTTCATAACAATTGTGCATATTGGTTTTTTTTTTATATATGATTCAATAAGTTTGAATATATATAAAAATCAAAAGAAAATAAAATCAATGGAAATCAAGTATTGATGTCAAATTCATGAAAGTGAATAAATAATACTTTGAATGAAATAGATCAAAGTGTTGAAATGGTTCAAGAAATGGAACCTTAGAAGAAAATGTGCTAGTTTGTAAAGTCATTGTATGACTTGAGACAAGTACAAAGATAAAGACATCAAAGGTTTGATTGTGTGGATTTAAACAAGAGTGGCTACGTCACTTTGTTTATTAAATCCAAAAACGATATGTTAACTAAGGAAAATTCTAGTCCATTTGATCCGTTGATTCAAATTCAAGGAAAACTAATGGACTCGTGGTTAAACAAGTCATTAGGTGGATATTCTTGAATTATTTGAAAGGATCAATATGGAATAGCTGGGATTTAACTGAATCTGAGTTAACAATTATCAAATGGATAAATCTTGTGTTAGCAAGATGGTATATTGCTAAGTCAATTTATGATTGAAAAGACATATAGCAATATGTGTAATGGTAGTCTAAACATATATGTCTAAGACATAATACCATTAGAAAACTACTCTCAACTAATTTGACTATGTGAAGTCAAATGATAAACGGATCCGTTAACCAAAGGGTTAAATCGAGAGTTAGTTGTAAATTCGGAGGGGAATGGGACTTAAGCCTCTTGAAAGTTAAACACAAATGAAAACCCAATCTAGATGACTGAAATCCCAAGAACTAGATTCAATGGGACCACCTAACCGTTAAAAGACTTCAGTAGCGTCACTGTGGGGGAAACAAAACCCCAAGTCCATTCCTATTAGTGACATCCCGAAAGGACAAGGATAAGCATATGGCTTTTAATGATTCTTACGCGTCGAAAATTCGAGCGAGGTAAAACGGGTTACCTTTAAGAAATCACCTATGTGAGAGAGAAGTGGGGCCGCTTCGAGGAGAATTGTGTGAGGCTCAATTCTTAGAACCTCTCACAGAACCAGGCAAAATGTTCAGGGCCATGAATGAACATAGCTATGAGAATTGAACTATGTTAGGACGTTACTTGTGTCAAGTATATGATCGGCTACACAAAAAGCATAACGGTTCAAGGACATCGCGTCTACCGACTTGCGAGTAGAGTAAATATGCTTGTACGAGCGAAGGTTCAATGGGCATTCCCACACCTATCGTATGCAAGTTTTCGTCTGTCGGACTCTATCACCAAACTCGTCATTAATTTCCTTCATGTGGGGGATTGTTGGAAAAATTCGTTATATGTGAAGGAAATTGTGTATTTTCCTTACATGAATCGTTTGCCGTTCGACAAAGATTATTGTGGGTTCATGTTCCACGTTGCGAGAACATGAAAATGAAATATCTAGATGTCCAATTTGGTATTGGATGAGAAAGATATGATAGCTCAAAGTAAGTGGGTTAAAGTGTAACTTTTAGAAGTTAACACCACTATTGATGTCCCATAATTCCTAGATTAATTGAGGGATTAATATGGATCATTACTTTGGAATTTGGGGTTACAAAGTTTGGTATTAAACTTCTTGAATAGAAAGTAATGAGTCTCATATTAATACTAAGATTAATTGGGTATTCATGAGAGAGTTAGTGGAGCTATAAGTAGAGAGACCCACAATAATAAAAATTGATTTTCTTTTCCATCAATTCTCCACCTTCCTCTTGCAATTTATTATCTTCTTCCTTTGGCCTCCTAGAGAAATATCCATGGTGATTTTGTCCAAGCATAGGAAAATTCGCCGGAAAACTTAAGTGCAAAGTTGTTCGGCTCATCCGTTCTATCCCTGGGAGACTAACGTCTATTGAAGACCTCGAGCACTCGTAGTGAGGCGAATTAGTCTTAAGGAGAGTGTCTAACACGGCTCTGATTCAAGCAAATTCAAGACGACGACTTACGGTTTTTCTTTGTTATTGTTTATGTTGTATATTGTATTTCAATTTTATTGTAATTCTTTTTCTTTTGTGCTCGATTGTTTAGATTTGTCTAACAATATATATATATATATATATATATATATATATATATATATATATATATATATATATATATATAAAGGTGGAAAAGGGATGGAACAATAAGTGCCTGATTTTACATACCCTCATCAGGTAAAAAGCGTAGAGCCACAGTACAACAAAAGCTTCATGGGGTTGGGGGGGGGGGTCCACGTTATGATCTAGTTGATATGGACACAAATCAAGAACCCTTCTTGATGACTTGTCATCATTGGGAGAAGTAAAAGCAAAGATTGGATTATATTCCGTACAACAAATGCTGCAAATACTCCTCCATGTTTTGAAGTACTGTCAAGGAAAACTGGAAAAGCCTTTCACTTGGACCCTCCTAAAGGGCAAGGCAAACATATACTATGTCTGATGCTCGGACTCTTTAGTTTACCACGCCGTATCCGTGTTGGACACTCCTATTTTAGTCCGGTTGACAAGGGTCCGGCTAGGTAAACCAAAGGGTCCGAGCATCATAGTATACTATACTAATAGCTCATGTTGAATTAACGAAATTGCTCCACCAAAATTGATTGCATGCGTAACACAAAACCTTGTTTTGCAGTCAATATAATACAACAAAAGTCAACTGCCAGTCAAATCTCAATCGATATCAAAAACTAAATGGAGGCGCAACACCATGTAGTCTTTAGGGGGAGACTCACAAAATAAATTTATAAAGATATACGGCACAGGTCAAGCACCATCACTCACCATGAATGCACTTTTGTTGGCAGTTGAATTCAACGGATGAGAAAATTCAATTACGTCGAGCCATCACCAAAGGTCAAAGATTGCCCAAGTGCCGTTCTAGCACGAAGCTGCAACAAGAAAAAGAAAAACAGAAAAAATTAAGCAAATAACTTAACATTTACATGAAAATAAGTAATCCCTCCATCCCAGAAAGAGTCCCCTTTAACAAGTCAAACTTATTAGGGTTGTAGCTTAACTTGCTTGTAACTTCATGAAATAGAAAGCGCGGCTCTTTTTTTTTTGGGACGGATGGAGTAAATAACTATCTAAAATAAGTTGTATGAGTTAAAGACCTTCACGTCCAAGCATGGATCATTGACCATACTCTTTAACTGAGAAAATATGCCAGCATTTCTTAGTTTTACAACCCGAGCAAAAGCACCAGCATAGGTTGGCGAAGTAAGATTTACTAGAGTCCAGACAGCAGCTGTACGTAACTGGCTGTCATTGTTTTGCAAGATCATGATCATAAAAGATTGGTTACCACTGGCTGATTGCGGGAGAAGTTGGTGCATGACCGCATCCTTGTGAAACTCATTACCAGATGCCACATTGCAGAGGACATACATTCCCTATATGAGAGAGGTGATCAATATCTATCAGAATTGACTAGTAAAAAAATAAATTGCTAAATTTGACATGTCTCCCATGTCCATGAAGGATTTACAGCCTTGAAGAACTCAAATGCTAGATGTCCACTTGGTCCGTACAAATTATTTGACATGCACACATATCTAGACAGTTGTCCGTGGTCATCTCCTTTTTAAAACTTGAAATTGCAGGTATCTGTTTCATGTTTGGTTGTGGTGCCCGCCATTTTGATAAATGTTAGCTTCATTCAAGGAGAAAAGGTCATTGAGTTCTTTTTTTCTTTTTCATTATCTTTTTACATATTAAGTGTCAACAATCAGTTTGATTGTGCCCAAACTTCATTCCAAAATTGATTATAGACGTAACAACACAAAACAACCTCAACAATAACAACAACAAAGCTTGTCCCAAAATGATTTGGGGTCGGCTAACATGAATCGTAATATGGAATCATCAAAGAAAAGAGGTGGGGGGATAAAATTAAAAGGTGTTTACAAATAATTTTAAAAGGTTTTAAAAAATAATAAACAAAAAGGAAAGCTGAGAAGAAATAGGTGGGAAGAAATTTTGGGAAGAAATAGAAAAACAATTTAAAAATTACAGGTCACAAGCAAGTGTACTATAAAATATATTCACTTCATAAATTTCCAACTTACTTCCCATATCAATTAGCAACAAGACACTTAATTTCCAAGTTTTCATGGAAAAGATTTCTTACCTGAATAAGAACTTCAGGTTTTGAAGAACTCCACAGTTGCCTTCCAACAGCGTGAAGTAAAAGACCATCCTCCGCGACGACATACTCAATAGAATCTACAGGTCCATCAACAAGATTGCGGACAAGGGCCAATGCTTGCTCTTGGACAGAAGGATTGGGATCTATATCATGTAATGTAGTGGTCAGCAGAAAATATACGTCGAATCAAGACATCTAAAATAAATGAAGTTGAAAATTACCACAGATAAGGCTTGTTAATATGGATGCTGTGAGCTCCAGATATATCCCATCTTTGCACCTGATGTCCACAAGGAACATCAAGTTTCTCAAAGCCCATACAGCATTTAGCCTAACAGTTGAATCCATGGATTTTGATAGCTGAACAAGCTGTTTCATACCTCCACATTGTATGAAAGTCAACTTATGCATTGTAAAATCAACCACAATGTTGCTAATAGCGCCAAGTGCAGCAATCTGGAAACAGTTAGATTCCACGTGAAGCAAGTTAAGAAGGTTATGTCATATACAACTACATTTTGTCATATACTTAGTCCATCAAAACTTAGTCCATCAAAACTTGAAGCAAGTTAAGAAGGTTATGTCATATACAACTACATTTTGCATACAAACAGTTAGATTCCACGTGATCAGATACAGAAATATAGTATTGTGGTCTCTAAATTACAAGAAGAAATAGGCAGGCACACCTGGACTTCAGTTGACGTATCATATAAAAGCTGAATTAGGGGATTGAGAATATTTTCAGTCATAAAATGCCCTGCACTTAGATACTGAAACAACCAAATATTAGCAAAGGAAAGGCTCCTAAAATAAGAAGTAGAAAATCACATGCGCTTTTAAAGATGGCCAACCTTTACAGAGCGAGAGATATTTCTCAAACAAATGGAAGCCGCAGCACGTACTTCAGAAGCGTCATGAGTAAGTGCATTAGTAACAAATTTCAAGGCCTGCTTCAAGAAGCACAAATTGCAACTAATCAGCACTTACAAATGACAACTCTAGAGCTCAAATCTTCACTAGTTTGGGCATGAAAAATCATCCAATTGACATTGAAAAAACCAGAAAATCACTCTAACAAGCGGAGAAGGAATGGATGAAGAGGCACAAAAAGGAGGAGATAATTCAAACACGCAATGACTAATTTCAGATATCAATCTGCAAATTAACTCCTTGCTTCTTAATACTGTCAAGAACCCACAATTTGCCTCACCCTCTTTCAAAAAGTTCCACCTTTTCTCTGAGAAAGGCCAGTTCATATCTGATGATAACAGTGCATGGAAGCAATTTGGACTGCCAGCAATTATCCAGTGATGTGTAGTAGAGCAGGGAGTTCGAAAGTCAGGACAATCTTAGGGGATTTACTCCTTACATATGTGATCACTAATTGTTGACGAAGAAACAGGCGTCAGACAGCAAATCATTAGAAATAAGAAAAATAAGGGGCAAAACTGTCCCTATTAAACATGCAAATGAGTATGAAATTTACATATATGCATGATATATCACTAGATTATAGCAAAAGGAAGCATTTATTTTATTGTGGATTTTTTTCTAGGATAATTAATGACTTTGGAAACAATCTAACAATCACAACCCATGTACAAGTGCTACTCTAGAAATGTTCATACCATGGTTATTAAAGGCGAGAGGCGGGCGAGAGGTTTCCAGAAAAGGCGAAAGGCGACGGGCGAGGCGGTTGAAAGGCGGCAAAAGGAGAGAGGCGGTAAAATATAACAAAAAATAGTAAAATAATGTATACTAACATATATTAAACAAAGCTTAAACATGCCATGAACCTGAATTTTGCATTAAATAAAGGTCACAATTCCGCATGTAATAGCAACTTAACACAATTAAAAGACCAAAAGTGATTCTAAGACAAAAAAACACATTTGATGTTCAAATCAGTAAACAAGTAGTCATTAAAAATCGTGAAAGTAAGAGAATTCTAATATATAATTCCAAACATATAATTCCATATCTAGAGATGAACATAGGAGATACTTAAAACTTCAGATAATAAAAGCATACCCAAAGTAAACATAAAAAACAAAGTAAACAGAACAAAAAAATTGCAAAAATCCATTTAAAAATTAGAATAAACCAAGCTATCAGTAGTATATTTGTTGTACTTCTTTGTCATCGTTCTAATTTGTTGTTTACCGCAATTATTTTCTTCCGATCGCTCGAGAGAAATTACGGATATCTTTCTTTCTATTGCACGCCACAAACTATCTTTACCCCATGTTTTCCCAAAACAACACAGATTAAGTAAAATACTAAAACTAAAATTACAAAATGACCCAATTTAACATTCCACATACGCCTATTATGTCTTTTGACAAAGGCGGATGCCTCATGCCTCTCTCCATAACCAAGAAAGGCGTCGCCTGGGCCAAAAAGGCGCACAACAGACCGCCATAAAACCAAAAGGTGGTCGACCCCTAAAGGTGCCAAAAGGCGAGGCGGACGAGGGAGGCGCTAAGCTTTCACAACTAGGTCGTACAAAGTTTTTTTCTGTCCAAGGTAAAACAAGAAAAACTCCATCAAAACAAAAAAGTAAATGAGCGCTTTTCATCCAAGCATATGAAGATCAAGTCAGCTTCCAACTTCTTACATCTGCTGATATCATTCTATTCCAAGAAACAGCACCGAAAAGCTTTACTGGCTAAACTATGCCAGATTGAAATTTTCCAGACAAGATAATTCGGAGCAGGAAAGAGGGTGAAGAAAATTAGAAAAAAAGGATATTGGCCTTTATTATTATTATTATTATTATTATTATTATCCTTAATATTACTTGTTCTTTTTGCTCCATACAATGAGAAAATTATATACAGTTCACTTAATTTATGGATTAAGATACTTCAATTAATGGTAATGAAAATAATTAGTTACAACGTCCAACATCTGCTCTCACAAACTAAACAAACACGGAAGTCTGGAAAAGACTAAATACACATTTTCTGTACCACTTCCTCGATATCATGTTTTCCTGAAACAAAATCTGGCATTGTACAAAAGAGACAGTATGGGAAATTTGTCATACACGGAGAATTAGGAGGAGCAAACAAACAGAACGATAACACAAAGGAAAAGAGAGAAAGATCACAATAAAGAAGATATTAATGGTAGAAAAGTTCACATGATCAGTTCATGCTTTCTAGATAATGAACAAACCTCCGACGATTTTAGGAGTGTAGATCTGCAGCATTCCAATGATGAGCACAGAGCAGCAAGTGCTAAAAATAATCCCTGCAAGCGTTTGGCTTGTAAGGAATCTTTCTGCAAGTGGTCACATAATTTATCGACAACATTTGCCTCAAATGCTAACTTTTGTAAATCCTCCTCCTCTCCAATGAAGTTTGATAAAGCAAAAGCAGCTTCATCTCCAACTTGATTAGGATCATCAAGAAGTTCTAGTAAGATCAATATCAACTTGGTTTTTATTCCCACAGATTGAAGATACAAAGGAGAAGCGTTTCTTATTACAATCAAGACCACACATGCAAGCAATCTCGTCCTCGGAAATTTATCCTTTGTTAGCTCGGTTAAAGTATTCATTGTTCTTCCATTTTCAAGTCCCACAAATTCTGATATGATGTCAGGATTCCCCTTCACTATTGTGGCTAGAGACTCTAAACTAGCATCTCTCCTGCTAACGGAACCTTCAAGGAGATAAAGAAGCTTCTTCAGTACTCCAGCGTCACACAATGCCTTCTGCTCTATGCTCGTCTGGCAAGAATGTGCTATAATACTTGCACCAAGTTCGGTTACATTTTCATTTTCACTATTCAACAAAGATAAAAGAAATCCCATGTTTTTCTCTTCAAGGAAATCGTATTTAGGAGCCAAATCAGACTGATATATGATTTTAAGGGAACGAGCGCCTGCATCCACAACCTGCACAGTAACAAAACCATGATCGTCAGCTCTTCAAGGTAGAATTACAGTTACTAACGGAGCAGCATTATCATAAAAGCTACAAATACTATCTGGTTATAGGTGTCATACATCGAAATAAGCATATTGAACGCTTAAGATCTAAAGTTATCAAATCATCATAAGCGGAGTAGCCTCTTCGACTTCCCCTCCTTTTGGTCTCTTTAGGTGTCCCCCACTACATGTGGAGTTTTCTTACCTTTTCTCTTAAGCTTCATCCCCTCTTTCAATAGCTTCCTATGTTTTCTCACATCAGAAACATCGCATAATTTTACCCCACAAAACCGTACAAAAATAAAATAAAATAAGGGAATATACAAATGAATAGGGTATGCGTGAGGACCATGCTTGGACCAAATAAAACGGAGGAAATAAATGCAACATAACTCAAGTGGCTGAATCTAACTCTGAACTGAGTTGAGTTGAGAAAATAACTATACAAGTGCGGAAATATTGAGCATGAGAAGTTTGCACAGGCATCGACATGTACCTCGGAGTACTTTTTTTTTTTTTTTTTGATAGAAACCTCTGGGTACTTGTTACAGTTGAGATGTACCTGTGATCTTCAGCTCCTATGTTCAGATATTCAAGTATAAACTTGGGCAGTGTCAAGAGTTCCTCTTAGGTGTTGCGGTTGCTAAATCTAAGAAAGGGTATATTTTTGTGACAAATGAAAGATACTGGAGTCTGGATCTAGTACAGAAATTAGAGATTGTGAGCTAAGCTTTGATATGTACTGAGAATTATGATTTTCGGCTTGAAGCAGACAATAAATATTTAAAGGTGTTGACTAATAGGAGACTATACATAGTGTCATGCAGGAGGAACCTAAATTATCTTATTGTGACTCTTCCTGGTACTTCATATCATGTACTCAGGTTCATGCCTTCTCCCAATTTATTCACCAAGATTGGTAAAATGGATATTAAGTTTTGTCAAGGAGCTCTTGAGTGTCTGAAGATAAGTGAGGAAGGACCATATAGTGACCAAGGTCATGGTCATAATATGGTAGAGTGTTTTCAATTTACTTGATCTAGTACAAAAACTATAAATTGTGTGCTAAACTTTGCCATGTACTAATAACATTAATTTTCAGCTTGGAGTAAATATGGTAAACCATTTGATGGTGTTGACCAGTATTGGAGATTATACAGTGTGATGTAGGATGCATACTTAAATTATCTTTTAGTGACTCTTCCTGATACTGCATATCATGTACTCTTCTCCAAAACTGTTCACCAAGATTAATTAAAATAAATAGATCAAGGAGCTCAGGAGTGTGCCTAAATTATGTGAGAATGGGCATATAGTGACGAAGGTCATGGTAGAGTGTTTTCCATATGCAGAACGTAGTCCACCGTGTCTTTCTTGGATCTAGCTTTTTTGAAGAACTAAAAAGGAAAAAATGGGTATAGACCAATGTGGAAATAAAAAAAGGGTGATCTATAACAAACTTATAATACATTAGTTACTCAGAGTGATTTGGTCTTCTTAGTTCAGTACCACAGACTGCTATGATAATCATACTGGTATTCATCACATTAAAGGCAAAAAGAAGGCCAAACACATTGACGTCAATTAAAATTCCATTCAAGAGATATTTAGCACAAATACTATCAAAATTTATCATCAATGGTATCTTTATAGAAGTTCCAAAAGATTTTTAATATCTATGTTCAGCTTCAATGCAGTGTGAAGGCCTATTTAATGGAGGAACAACAAGGAACAGAATGGACCAGGTATATATATATATATAGAACAGGTATATATATATATATATATATATATATATATATATATATATATATAAATACAATAACGAAACTACCAACAAAGAAAGGAAAAGGTAACACTAGTAAGAGCATGGGACATTCATTCTTAGTAGGCCTAAAAAAAACACAACAAACACAACCAATCAAAACTAATAAGAAAAGTACAGCTCTTAAATCTCTACTCAAATCCATCACTGACAGCCCTTTGTAGGCACCAAATAGTGAAGCCCATAAATTTTCCTTAAGAAGAGAAAAGGGTAAAGCTTGTTCTCCAAAATATTTGCACCCCTTTCTGTCCACAGGCACCACATACTCACAAAACGACCAAAATTCCACGAGGCACATACAGACCGTATCCTTGTTCCCACCAAACCCCACAACTGTGCTGCATAATAAACATTCAATAGAAGAAGGCAAGACCCAACTCTTATGCTAAATCCTGAACAGTTCACAGGACAATTGTCAAACCCCAAAAGAGTGAAGAAAAATATGATTATAAGAATCACATTTCCACAACACATGATATATAGCTAGGGAGTAGGAACACATCCTTATAAGGTCTGCGTCTCTGACAAATGCCATTAGTATCTAGCCAATTCAGCACCAGAGACCACCTTCAGTTTTGAAGGAATCCTGATTTCCAAATACAAGAAGCAAACGAAAAAGAGATTGGATTATGACACTGATTAAGACTTATAAAGTGAGATCTAGAAGTGAACTAGTTGTTGGACTCAAAGAGCCAACTCCGTTTGTCATGACTATCAAGAGGTCTATGAGCTAAACAATATCAAGTAAGATCACTGGGCACCAATTGTTGTTTTATGGGTGTCTGTGGAGGGGGAAAACTCTGTCCTGAAATTATCATTTTTTTCATAATCTATATGATAGGAAGTCTGCTAATGCTGGTGTTCTCCTTACTTATCTCATGTTCTCTTGTCAGATAAGCAAGATACTTGAGTTTGAGAGTTAGAAGGGTCCGGAAATTACTCCTGTAAATATCTTCTTAACTTCTTTCATAGTTTGTTTGGAAAATCTAAGACTTCTTTCAAGATTTGGGAATTTGCTTGGACTCTAGTGCTCAATAAACTCAAAAGCTATGTAGGCCTATTAAATGTTTTTCGCCATATTGGTGTGTGAAATGCAAGCAATTTGTTGAGATGCATTATCATATTTTCCTCCACTGCTGCACTGCTAGCGCTCAATATCTTTAAAGGCTTTTATTTGAGTTGGTTGGGAAAGTGTGGGTGAGTCCCGATCAGATATCTTCCTTTCTTCAGATGTAGTTTAGAAGATTTTGAAATGGAGGAGACGTGAAATGGTTCTGGGGTCTTTACAGTTTATTGGTGAATTTGGATGAAGAGATCATCTTTAACAATATTTATTTATGGAGGCATCTTTTGTGGGGGGGGGGGAATGGTTGCTTTAGCTTCTCTACGGCCATCTGCTAACGGTGCGTTTGTAGCTTTACCACTTAAATACTTGAAGAGAGATTGGTATGATGTTATTGTCTAATTTAGATGATCCATATATATTTTTTCCTTTGTAAGGAGATAGACCTCTTCTTGTCCATCAATTTTGCAAATTGTTCTTTTTCTAGTAAGACTTTCTTTCCCATCAAAAATAGAAATATAATATCAAGTAAGATCACTAACTCCTTCATGTCAATATTGCTTATATATATATATAAGATACAAATCCCACAATTAGATCCCCTTCTTTTATGAGAAAGTTGGAGATGGGAGCATTATGAACGTACAGTCTAAACATACATGGGAAGAAACCTGCAGAGGACCAGATTGAACCAAATGAACTTCAAGAAAAAGATTCCGGATCCAGTTCTCGCAAGCCGACGAAATATATGCCGGAAAAAATAAAGACTAGAATGAATAAATTTCCATGGACTGGCTTATGTTAGGGAGGGAGATATTAGCGACCCAACCATCACTTCTAATTCCCACCTAGTAACCCTACGCCAACAGAAATGGAATTTCAAAAGAAATAAATAGCATAATGGGAGCCTCATGTGGACCATGCTGATAAGAGAGTAGTAGTACTCAACCATGTCGCTGAGTAACAAAGCTTTGTGGGGACCCCTTTGACATCAACGAAAGCCTCTCTCAATCAACGTCATGGGGGAACATCAATGTCTCAAATGAAGAAAGCATGAAAGAATATGCAGATTTGAAATTATCTTTACTACTTTATGATGCCCTGATTATAACTGCCGGTTCAGCAATTGCATCCTTCTCAGCCGGTGAAAATGCTGCCTTTGCATTTTTAGCTGGTGGAATGGGTGGGTTTTTCTATCTTTTACTGCTTCAAAGATCAGTCAATGAGCTCCCTTCGCCTGCATCAGTTTCAGTGGCACGGACTGGAATTTTGGACAAAATCTTTGGACAATATAAGGGACAAGCAACAGGGTTAGTTTTGACAGTGGCATTTGCTGTTATTGTAGTTAATATATACTCCCTCCGTCCCGGTAATTGCTTCACCTTTTTGGGGTGGGCATGCAAATTAAGAAAATTGGTGAGTGGAAAAAATGTTGTGACTGTAATAGTAAAATAGGAGAGAGAATGAGTGGAGGAAATAGTAAATTTGAAAAATGTTGTGAGTGTAATAGTAAAATAGGAGAGAGAATGAGTGGGTGAAATAGTAAAAATTCTTTGCCATTTTAGGAAAGGTGAAGCTTTAAACGGGACACCCGTTTTTGGCAAAAAGTGAAGTTATTAATGGGACGGAGGGAGTATATACTCCCTCTGTCCCGCTACAAACCGCACACTTTCTATTTTGGGCGTCCCATTACAAATCGCACACTTCCTAAAATGGCAAAGAATCTTTACTATTCCCTCCACTCATTCTCTCTCCTACATTATTTTAATACTCACAACACCATTATAATTTACTATTCCCTCCACTCATTCTCTCTCCTATTTTACTTTTACACTCACAATATTTATATCATTATTTTTTTCCTTAATTCCCGCGCAAACAAGAATAAAGGCGGTTACTAGCGGGACGGAGGGAGTATATATATATATATATATATATATATATATATATATATATAATACAAATCCCACAATTAGATCCCCTTCTTTTATGAGAAAGTTGGAGATGGGAGCATTATGAACGTACAGTCTAAACATACATGGGAAGAAACCTGCAGAGGACCAGATTGAACCAAATGATCTTCAAGAAAAAGATTCCGGATCCAGTTCTCGCAAGCCGACAAAATATATGCCGGAAAAAATAAAGACTAGAATGAATAAATTTCCATGGACTGGCTTATGTTAGGGAGGGAGATATTAGCGACCCAACCATCACTTCTAATTCCCACCTAGTAACCCTACGCCAACAGAAATGGAATTTCAAAAGAAATAAATAGCATAATGGGAGCCTCATGTGGACCATGCTGATAAGAGAGTAGTAGTACTCAACCATGTCGCTGAGATATCTACTAGAACTACTCCGAGTTGCTCTGAATAAACCCCCAAAGGACCCAATGGAGGTTGTAAATTGGATCATTCAAGTTTTCTAAGCAGGTATCAGGTGTTTCATTATTTTTTTCTAGTTTATGGATATTATAGTAGGAACATCACATAACGGTTGTGTAACCCATTTGGAATTTAGGTTTCTGAACAATCCTCCTGCCTCTGCAATTGGCCACGTACAAACTTCTACTTACGGGTGTTTAAAAAAGATTCATGTGCATATCTTCAGTGTATATTCTAATAGTCATCATCTAAAAATATGACTGATCCTAATCTGACAATGGCAAGTAATTATACGTACTTACTTGCCTATTGAGGTAATGGAAGTGATCAACCATGCTGGTAAATGCACCTCTTTCTCTCCTCCATTATTGCAATTAGAACAATCATACACACTCTGCAGTCCTATATCTTTAGCCTTGACATATGTTAACTCCTCTCCAAAATAGCAAGATTATTGACAATATTAAACAAGCGGACTAACTAATTCAAGCTCAATAACCAGCCTACTTCAATGAGCAAAATTTCCAAAAATTCAACCAAAAAAGTTGCTCAGTGCTAGATAATCAACCTAATTTAGCACCAACAGCAGCTAAATCAGGTACCTTATTGTGATTTTCGTCACAATTTGAACCAGTTAAAAGCAGAAAAAAAAAACATGAAAAAGTGGGAGTACGCAAATAGACAAAAATTGGAAAACAGATTCGAGACTCAACCTTGTCGTTGGGATGGGAAATGAGATTCAAAAGGTGAGGAAAAGCACCGGCATCGAGAACCGCCTTGACTCCAACATCAACACCACATGCAAAGCTCCCAATTGCAGCCGCAGACTGTACAAGCAACGAATCGACCTCGACATCAGCCTCGGCGGTCCGTTGAGAAGCGGCGGCGTGGGAGAGAATGGAGACAACAGATGGGACGGCGCCGAGCTTGATGTAAGAGAGCTTTTTGGTGCGATTGCCAATAATTTGGTTCTTGAGCTCTCTCAAGACCTTCAATTTGGCTTCGCCATTTTCGGTGGTGGACGAGGAGGCAGAGTGCAGCCGTGTAATTAAGTCCTCAGGGCGGTGAGTCCACGATGACGCAGAGCCTGGCATGGTGGTGGTGGTCGCCGGACGACTACAGATTTCATAAGAGGCGATTAGCAGCAGCAGCGACCGGACCCCCACCAACAAACGCCTTGTGTCGTGTGTTTATCTTGCGCGTGTAATCACTCCCGTTGTTATTTAGTATTTCCATAGTTATTTTTATTGAAAAAGTATCAAAACATTAAGCTCAAAATAACCCTAAAATCACGAGAATTGGCAGATAAAATTGGAAATCGTAAAGAGTAAGTTTTGGGAGAAATCAATTTTTTCATAAATTATAAAAAGTCCAATTTTTTTCAACTTGTAAATATTTGACGAATATAAGAGCAGTTTAAAAAAACAGGACTTTTTATAACTTAGGAAGAAACTAGTTTCCCCAAAAATATTGTGAATCGTAAATCGAAATTCATTAAAATCGAAACTGTGGAACAATCGGGAATCGTGGAAACCATAAGCGCCGATTCCAAGATTTGAATACGGGTTCATCATTTTCATAACTGAGAATCGGGATCGTAATCTGTGGAACTGTGACTTTGAAATCATGTAATGATTCATATTTTGTTATTGTTTAGTTAATAAACTAATTGAATTCGTTAAAAAACTAATTAAATTCATTAATAAACTAACATTTTCTTATAAAATCTAAATTTTAATTTGAATTTTGTTACAAATCTAATGGATTTTGAAATCCTATCAAATATTTAATTATTTTCAATTACATTGAATTTGAAAATATATATGTAAATAATTTAAAGTAATAAATAAATTGAAACCGTCAGAACCGTGGAATCGAAACCGGAAACTGACGATTGAAACCGGGAACCGGGAATCGAAATTACACGGTTTGAATACGGTTCCCCCTTCCACGAAATCGAGAACCGTACCCGGATGAGCACGTCTTATTCCTCCGGGCCATGACAAGTTGCTCACATGAATAAATAAGCATTAAAAAAAATCCTTTTTAAGTTTATGTCTTTTATAATGGGACACCAAAATGAAATTTTTATGCCTTTTGTGATGGGATAGGGGGAGTATTTACTTTGCAAGTACATGGTGAATAGTAAAAAATTGGTAACTGATATTTATTTATTTAGTAGAAATTACACATTTATTTTGGAGAAAAGGTTGGCACGTTCCCTCGTCAGTGGCGCGCTAAACTTCATATGTCTGGATATAGTGATAAGTATGTAAAGATTGCTAGGTCATCGCTCGAAGCGACTCGCCACCTTGGCGCCCGAGGTGGTGTCAAATATGTAATGGTTCATGTATTGCGAACGAGTGCAGGTAAAGAAACTAATCAATGGTAAAGGTAAGGGAGGTGTGATACTCTTTGGAACTTGAAACATTGGTTCTTTGACATGAAGATTAGCACAAGTGGTGAAAGTTATGCGGAGGAGAAAGATTCACATAATGTGTCTACAGGAAACTAAGTCGGTTGGAGAGAAAGCAAGAGAAATATCAACTTTAAGGTTTTAAGCTTTGGTATTTAGGAAAGAATAAGGGTAGGAATGGAGCAGGTATCATTATTGATAAGGAGTATATCAATTATATGGTGAAAGTGTACATGAAAAGTGACTGGACGATTGTTATTAAACTTGTGATATGTGATGAGATTATAACTATTATTAGCACATATGCACCATTGGTAGGGTTGGATACATCTATTAAACAAGAGTTTTAGAAAGATTTGGAGTAGCTAGTGCAACGGGTACCTATTGGCGAGAAATTAGTCATTGGTGGATATCTTAACGGACATGTCGGCTCTAGTAGACAGGACTTTGAGAGCATTCATGGAGGTTTTGATTTCGGGAAGAGGAATGAAACAGAAAATGGTATTCTGGATTTTGCGATGGCATATAACTTGAGTATAATGAACACGTTGTTCAGAAGAGACAATCTCACTTGGTTACCTATAGCAATAGAGGTAATGCGAGTCAGATTGACTTTTTTTTAGTAAGAAATGATTGTTGAAAGAGTTACACAGATTGCAAGGTTTATTTCGGGTGAGAGTACAACAACTCAACATAAACTTGTGGTACTTGATTTTCGAAGTAGGAGAATTTCAATAATTAGAAAACCACGAGTACACCCTAGAATCAAATGGTAGAGGCTTCAAGGGGAGAATTAACAGAGGTTTTTAGCTAAGATGGCCATTATCATTATTTGGTCGGGTAATATGTAGAATATGGATATAAATTCGACCTTTAATAAGATGTAGAATACGATAAATGAGGTGGCGAAAGAAGTCATTGGAAAAGCGTGCCACCAAATAAGGACACATCATGGGGGAACGAGGAAGTAAAGCAAGCAATAAATAGCAAGCGAGAATGCTACAAATTATTTGGAAAATACATGAGTGATGACTATGAGAAGTACAAGGAGTCTAGAAGAAAAGCAAAGTAAGTGGTGAGAGACGCGAGAGCAAAGGTGAATCAGGAACTTTACGATAGATTGGATATAAAGAAAGGGGGAAATGACATCTATAGACTTACTCGTATGAGAGATAAGAGAACACGAGATATTGGGAGGGTTAAATGTGTGAAGTATGAAGACCAAAGAGTTTTGATTGAGGATAATGAGATAAAAGATAGATGGAGTTTGTATTTTGATACCTTGTTCAATGATGATCAAGAGCAGGATATTGGAGATATAAATATCCTTCAAGTACAGTTAATCGAGATTTTATGCGAAAAATTCAAAAGAGTGAAGTGGAAATGGCAATGAAAAAGATGGGATTGAAGAAAGTCGTAGGGTCAGATGGAATACCAATTGAGGTTTGGAGATGTTTTGGGGAGAGAGAAGAATAGATTGGTTAACAACACTCTTTAACAAGATATGCAGAAGTAACACAATGCTATTGGAGTGGAGAAAAAGAATTCTGATCCCTTTGTATAAGAACAAAGTTAATGTTAAAGATTGTGTCAACTATTAGGGGATCAAACTAATGAGCAATACTATGAAATTTTGGAAACGAGTGATTGCACAAAAGATAAGAAGAATTGTGAATATTTTAGATAATCAATTTGGATTTATATCCGAAAGATCGAATATGGATACAATCTATCTTATTAGACAAAGCATGACAAAATATCGGGATAAAAAGAAAGGAAAAAATGCAACAATAGTATCCTAACTATATGGTTTATTTGGATTTTATACCTAAACTAGTTTTCGTTGCAAACACAGCACCTCATCTGTTTTGAATGCTCGTTTAAGGTATCTAGGGCTAACGACATCAATTTTTTCAGTTAAATAGACATGTGCAATGCATGTGACCCACTTTTTAAGGCAAAATTGGAAAATCAATCCAATTAATATAACATAACTACAATGATTTTAAGTGTAAAATTAAGAAATAAAAGGGTTACAATGTAAATTATTTATTCACCAATTAACCCCCTCTCAAATTAGATCTTGTCTTCTTCACCTTTCTTACCACCATCCCCACCTCCGGCCACCCACCCACCTTCACCACCTGCTGCCACTACACTCACCCACCGTTATAAAATATACTTTCGCCCCTCTCCACCATCGGCTAGCCTCCGGTCACCGCTTCACATGGAGCTCCCAATCTCTCTCACTGTAAAGAGGTTTTAAAGTCGCCGCCCTCTTCACTATTTGTGGAACGCGTCCAAGCCCTAATCTCTATGGTGCAAAGGTATGTTTAACGCTAAAATTCTCGATATACATGTCAATTGATGCTTAGTAGATCCCTATTTTTGGTTCAATCTTCTGAACAACAAGTTAGCTTGATGTAATGTCGCATCTGCCCGCTGAAAATTTCGATCCTCGAGTTTCTGAGCGGGAACTTAATGATGAATTTTGCTTTTACATCGTATTAAGAATGTAAGTTGTTTTTCTATCTTGCCTGTGAATTCCATCTTGAATTAATGGAATTTTGTAATTATTGCCTTTTGCAATTACAGTAGATGTTTTATGGGTTGAAGTTTTGGGGTGTTTGATACATGAATTGAACAAATCTCCCTGTGTTCGTAAGTCTCAGTAAACATTTCAACTATACCCTTTTTTATCGAGAACATCAGCTCATCTGCTGTGAAAAGTGTAGTCTTATTTTTATTTTGGTTTAATATGCTAGCCGGTGGTGGAGAGGGGCGAAAGTATTTATAACGGTGGGTGAGTGTGGGGGCAGCATGGGGTGAAGGTGGGTGGGTGGCCAGAGGTGGGGATGGTGGTGAGTGATGGAGAAGAAGGGTGAAGAAGACAAGATCTAATTTGAGAGGGGGTTATTTGGTGAATAAATAATTTACAATGTAACCCTTTTATTTCTTAATTTTACATTTAAAACCATTGTAGTTATGTTATATCAATTGAATTCATTTTCCCATTTTGCCCTTTAAAAAGTGGGTCACATGCATTGCACATGTCTATTTAACTGAAGTAATGGAAGTCGTTAGCCCTAGGTAGCTTAAACGAGCATCCAAAACAGATGAGGTATTGTGTTTGCAACGAAACTGGTTTAGGTATGAAATCCAAACAAGCCCTATAATAGGGGTGCTATTGTTGTATTTTTTCCAAAAAGAAATATTCACATATAGTTTTCATTGATTTGGGAAAGGCGTATAATAAATTGTCAAGAGAGGTACTTTGGTGGGCTTTATTAAAGAAATGAGTTTCACAAAAATGTATTGATATTATTAATGACATGCATAATGAAGTTAATACTAGTGTACGGACTAGTGTGGGAAAGACAAAAAAAGTTTCCTATTACGATTGGAGGCATCAAGGTTTTGCACTTAGTCTCTTTCCATTTGCTCTGATAATAGACGAATTGACGAGGTCAATTCAAGATGATATATCGTGGTTTATGTTGTTCGCAAATGATATTGTGCTGATTGATAAGACAAAAGACGGTGTTGAAAGAGAATTGGAGTTGTGGAGACACACTTTGAAATCTCAAAATTTTATATTGAGCTGAAGCAATACTGAATATTTGAAGTGTAAGTCTAGCAGAGTTGAAATTAGGGAGACGGGTGATCACATTCAATGGAAGATTGTCCAAGCTTGTGAGTTTTTTTGCTATCTTGGATCTATTTTTCAAAAGGATGAAGAATTGAATGGAGATGTGGCTCATAGGATTAACGAAGGTTGGTTGAAATGGAAGAGTGTCACATGGTTTTCTATGTGATTCCGACATGATTCATAGATTAAAGGGGAAAGTCTACCGCACGACAATTACGCCAACACTACTTTATAACACTGAATGTTGGGCTGTAAAAGATGTCATATTTATAAAATGAATGTAGCGAAGATGCGTATGATACGATGAATGTGTGGGTATACAAGAAATAATTGTTTTATAGGAATGAGGTGATTAGGGGTAAAGTAAGAGTTGCGCCCATTGAGTATACAATGAGGGAGAACCTTCTAAGGTGGTTTGGTCATGTGAGACGGAGATCGATTGATGCACCGGTTAGGAGACCTGAAAAGTGGAGAAGTGATAAAATGACGTTTGGTAGGGAAATAACTAAGCAAACTTGGATTAGGGTGATTGAAAATGATATGAGTTTTCTTGAATTAGATGAAAATATTGCGTTGAAAAGGCCGTAGTGTAGTGCAAAAATTTATGTTGGTGATGGAGGTCGATGTTTTTTAAATTATTATTATCATTATTTACATTTTCCTATCTATTATATATTTATTCTTTTATTATCACTATTTTTATTTTTCTTCTTCTTCTTCTTCTCTTCTTTTCCTTTTTTAATATATATATATATATATATATATATATATATATATATATATATATATATATATATTAATTTCATTATTATTATTAATTTATTTTTCCCACCCATTTCTTTTTTTAACTTTTTTTTTCTTTTTACACCTCTACTTTTACGATGATATATGATAATTCATATTAGCTTACCCAAATTATTTTGTTACTAAGACTTTGTTGTTATTGTTGTTATTGTATTTTGGAGAATTTTTTTCATGAATTTAAACATTCATTTTCATCAATAGCAAATTTGATTACAATAACAAATTGTATTTGCTATTAGCAAAAGTTATAGTGAATTCAAAATTTCATATTAACAACATCAAATTCACCTTATATAAAAAATTTAAAAAGGAAATTGGAAAAAAGAAAAAAATCACAATGAGATAATGCCAAGAGAATGGGAATTTTTTCTTATAGAATATTAACTCCATTGTTACTTAATAATAAAAAACTCATTATTGATGTATTTTCTAATAGAACCAAATGCCTCACACAATGGGATTTTTCTCTACCACACTAAGTTACTTCAATGTACAATATAATTTTAACATATACAAATAGCTTTACTATCGTATTAACAATAATCTTATGAAAAGGATAAATTGAGAAGCCAGTCAAGTCGGGTTCTTTCATGACATACGAGCAGAAATAAGCGCGACTATATACCATACTTAGCACTGTAAAAATATTATTGAATTCATGGTTGTGTTCTTTTCATTCTAATACTGAGCAATTATATACAAGGTCCTAACTAAAGTCTAAGGCTATGATTTTGGATCCTAACAGTTGACCTATGCTATATGGTAATGTTACATTCAAATATATATACGCATGCCTATTATAATATGTTTAGAATATTCTGAGATCATGAAAATATGGGATATTTGCTAATATGATTCCTAAAATATTGCCATACTCCCGTCTCCCCCTCAAGTTGGATCATGAAGGTCACAAATGCCCAACTTGCGAAGGAGATACTCGAACTGCTGCCGACCGAGGGATTTGGTGAAGATGTCGGCCAATTGTTGTTGCGTGCGAACATGATTGAGACTAATATTCCGAGCCATGAGTTGTTCACGGACAAAATGACAATCGATCTCAATGTGCTTAGTGCGCTCATGGAACACCGGATTAGAAGCAATATGTAAAGCAGCTTGATTGTCACAGAACAACCGCATCGGTTGTGTATGAAAGACACCCAAAGACGCAAGAAATGATTTTAACCAAGTTAGCTCACAAGTGGTGACAGACATGGCACGATATTCTGCTTCCGCAGAAGAGCGAGAAACAATGGGTTATTTCTTGGTTTTCCAAGAGACAGGGGAAGAACCAAGGGTGACAAAATAACCCGTGAGAGACCGACGTGTCACAGGGAAACTAGCCCAGTCGGAATCACAGAATCCATATACCTGCAAGTCACTGTCGAAACGAAGAAGAATACCTTGGCTCGGAGAATTCTTGAGATAATGTAGAACACGAATTGCAGCATCATAGTGTTCTTGGCGAGGCTCTTGCAAGAATTGAGACTAAATATGGACATAATAACATATATCAGGTCATGTGATAGTAAGATAAATTAATCTACCCACAATGCGCCGATAACGAGCAGGATCATCAAGAATTGGACCATCTGCAAGTGCAAGTCTGTGGTGTTGTTCCATAGGAAAAGCCACATGTTTGCACCCTAAGAGACATGTTTCTGCAAGAATGTCCAATGCGTATTTTCGCTGGCACATGTATAAACAAGAAGATGAACGAGCAAACCCAATTCCAAGGAAATACTTCAGCGGACCGAGATCTTTAATTTGAAAACAAGACCCCAAATATTGCTTCAACCGAGTACATGCTTCAGAAGAGTTACCAGCTAGTACAATGTCATCGACATATACCAATAGAGACAAAAATACATCACCTTTGCGATAAGTGAATAAAGTGTGGTCGACATGTGACTGTACGAACCCAAAAGACCGAAGTGCCGCAGCTAATTTTGCGAGCCAGTTTCTTAGAGATTGTCGTAAACCGTACAGGGATTTACGGAGATGACAAACCTTGCCATAAGAAGAAGCAATAGAAAAGCCTTGGGGAAGACACATGTATACCTCCTCATGCAAATCACCATATAAAAAAGAGTTGTTGACATCAAGTTGGTGAAGCTCCCAACCTTTGGCAACAGCAACATATAAGAAAGTACGAACACTCACTAGTTTGGCCACTGGCGCAAACGTCTCATTATAATCCACACCTTCAGTCTGATTATTGCCACAAACGACAAGGCGAGCCTTTAGGCGCTCCACAGAACCATCCGCATTATACTTCACCTTATACACCCATTTATTACCAATTGCTCGCTTGCCTGGCGGAAGGTCTGTAATTTCCCAAGTACCATTTTGCTCCAAAGCATCAATTTCTAGCTTCATTTCAGATCGCCAACTTGGAAATTTCACAGCATGACTGTACGACTGAGGCTCCACCTGACTTGTTAGTGAAGCCATAAATTTTGTCACGACCCTAGGTCTGGGCACTAATTTGACCACGTGTTGAGCACGTGAGAGTGGGGTGTATTGCCTTATATTATGCCTTATATGAATTTGTGAAATGATTACGTGTTTATTTGGCTAGATTGCTAAATTACATGGTTTTAGATATTATTAAAGTGATTTTAATCATATAATGTCTAAGTAAAAGAAATGAGGAATTTGTGTAGTAATGTTAATAACACTTGAAATCTTTAAATGAAAGTGTTATAAAAAGCTTTAAGGTGCTTATGTATAATTATAAGTTCAAGATGGTGGTTTGTAGTTGTGTAAAACTTTGAGGAGCTAGAGTGTAATTGGATATATAAATATCCTTCCCAAGCTTATCCAGGAAGGATAATCACCTCCTCAATTTCTCTCTTTTCTCTCTACGTTCTAAGAGTCCCAAACCCTAGCCAAGCTTCATTAATTCCCAGAAATTCAGCCGTGGAGTGGTTGTTGATTCCGACTTCAAATTATTGCTAAGGGAGTGGAATAGAGCAAGAAGAGCCGATCCTATCTTCCTTTTATTTTGATAAAAATTGGTAAGTTGTTATGATTCTTTCCAAAACTGTTCATAATATGTATTATGATGTTATTATTATGTTATGAGTAAGTTTGGTGAAGATTTGATCACTAACTTGGTGTTGAAAATGGAAAAGAAATTGATTTGAGTTGAACTTGAATAGTTTCAGATTATGGTTTGAGAATTGGATTGAAAGAGGATATAATTGATGTTTATACATGTTATATATATGTTATAAGACTTGGAGGGAGTAGTATATTGTCCAAAATCTGTGTATAGACAGTTATAAAATGTCTTGGTAGCAGCTGAAGTGAACTGGGAGTTATGGTGTTGTTTTTGCTGAAGAACAGCTTCAGAATCCGTAGCTTCTGGTGTTGGGCACGACTCGTGCCCATGAGCACGAGTCGTGACCAAGGCTTTTGGAGTCGTGCGACATAAGAGGACTCCAGGAGCATGAGTAGTGATTAGTGGATCAGTCGTGCAGGGTTGGTGCACGACTCGTGCCATTAAGCACGAGTCGTGCTCAAAACTGGGTTGAGATAGCCACTTTGCAAGCTTTTTAACCTAGTCTAATGAGTACGAATTTAATCACTCTTTAAATAGGCTTTTAGTACAACTTTAGTACTATAATGTGGAACTTGGAATTGTCACGACCCTAGGTCCGGGCACTAATTTGGCCACGTGTTGAGCACGTGAGGGTAGGGTTGCATTGCATCTCCTCCTATTTATTATGTGAGTGGAATGACTATGCGTTCACTCCAGGAGTTGAATTGGAAATTTGATTAGGCTTTGTGTTATTTTTAAAGGTTATAACTTACTTGAATTTAGGCATTGAAATAGCAATGTGGATTATATAATGCCTAAAAGAGATAAAAGAAAAGTTTTGTAGTAGAATGATGACATTTGAAATGTGAAATGGAAGTGTTATAAAAGTGTGAGATGCTTAGGGGTAACCTTGAGCCATTTTGTTGACCTATGTGGTTTTAAATGTCATAACTTGCTTTAATGCTATAGTGTTTAACTAAAGGAAGTTGTGTATTTCCTTAGTAACAATTGGATTGTAATTGAAGGTGTTATAAAAAGTTATAAGGAGCTTAAGTGTAAAACAAAGCTTAAGGTAGTTGGTTGTTAAAGGTTCTTCCTTGGAGGAGCTATTATGAAAATGTGTTATATATATCCTCTCTTTAGCTTCTTCAAGAAGCTCACTACGTTCCTCAGTCTTCCAAGAGTTTCTCCCAGCCAAGAAAAGTTCCAAACCCTTGTTCTACTTCCAAAATTCATATAAATTCAGCTTTTGGGTGTTTGTTGATTTCATCTTTGAAAGTTTGCAAAGGAAGGTGTTGTGAGCTCGTACTTCCGATTATTTCTCTCTTTTCATTGATAATTCTTGGGTAAGTTGTTATGTCTCTTTGTTATACTTGTTCATAACATGATTGAAGTTGTTAAATTGATGTTATTAGCAAGTTATGCACTGATGAAAACTTCAGCTGAAGGTTGAAACTGGGAACCAACTAAGTATTAAACAACTTGGTAAAGGGTTGTGTTATGGGTTAGTAATTGTTGAATTCATGTTGTGTATATGTTATAGAGCATGGAGAGAGTATGATTATGCTTTAAACCTGAGGTATAGTAAGGTTTGAAGGCAGTTTAGAAACCCTTGTAGTTGCTGAAGTAAGTTCTGCAAAACTGTTGTTGTTTGCTGCAAAAACCTTGGCCTAGGGTGGTGTTATGGATTGATAATCATTGTATCCATGTTATATATGTGTTATAGGGTAGAAAGGGAGTATATTGGAGTCCAAAACCAGGCATATGGGCTGTTGGAAACCTATTTGCAGTGGCTGAAGTAAGTCTGCAGTGCTGATGTTGTTGTTGTTGTTGTTCTGTTGCTGCTGCTGTCAAAACCGTGGGTTTAGGGGAGGGGCACGACTCGTGCACATGAGAACGAGTCGTGACCATGCTAAGGTTCTTTATTTGTAGGACCCACTTGTCATACTCTCACAATAAATATCCACTAACTATTTTCTACCCCACTTTCTCTTTCCTACATCACCTTTTACTCACAACATTTATTCCACTATACATTTTTTCTTTTTTCTACATCATTTTTCTTAATTTTCATACAAGGACACAAAAATGCCCTTTCGTGAAAGGACACAAAAATGTCCTTTCAAGGCGGGACGAAGGAAGTATAGTAGATCTGTGTGATTTAATGAGTTTTGTATTGAAATTAATAACCTTTGCTTATATTTAAGAAAAAAATAATTTGTTCTTTTGCTTACATACAGTGTTTTAAAAGACCTCGCCTAAGGGCGCCTAGGCCCCGCCTAGGCGCTATGCCCCTCTCCAACGCCTAGTTCTAAGTCCCGCCTAAGTCCCGACTAATTCCGACTAGTCCCCGCCTAGACACTAGACCCGGCTCCACCACCTAGCATCCGCCTAGCGCTTTTTAGAACCTTGCTTATATATGAGGCTATAGGGGTTAAGATTTTATCTTTGGTTTTGATAGTTAACATTGATTATAGAGAATTGTTATTCACCCCCGCATCATTACTCAATACCCCGCACTACTAAGTATACCAAAAAAAAATTGATATTCAACCCTATATGTACCACCATTATTCCTATTTTACCCCTTTTAATCTCCTAAATAAATACTTTCTACCTGCGCCAGTCTCACCCCTACCCCTACCACCGTCGGCCTCCCTTCCCCTTCCCTCCATCACCCTCTTTGGTTTATGAATCAAGAATTTAAGCTCAACTATGGCGTTGAAATTCCTAATTCAATTCCCAATCTTCTCGCCATCACCGGACCAACCCTTCCACCACCGCCCGTCAACCGAAATCCACTTCTCACGGTGGAACAACAACAACGACAAATTCGCCCGCCAAGAACGCAATCAGAAAGAAATTGAAGACCTCCGCTTCCAGAAACGATTCAACTCCGTCGACAAAATCGCCACCGTGCACCGCCACATCTCTTCTCCCACTCCCTCATTCAAGTCCGCCGGAACACCTTCAGCTCCTTCCCGCTCTTCGAAGAGATTCCGACGTTTCATGGAGGATTGAGAGTCAAGAATGAAACCCTAGAGTCAGAAATCTTTGTTAAACCCTCGACGGAGTTACACTGGACCCTGGCTGGTCTCCAAAAAGATGATCTTCCAAAAAGAAAGAAGAGAAAGAACTTGGGCATATTAAATGACCGGAAACAATGGCGGCCACAGCTTCACCTTCTCCCACATTCGAGGAAATCAAATTGGGATGTAAAAGGGTTAATATTGTCATTTCATTTAATGACATTTTTGTTATAATATTATTGCGGGGGTATTGAGTAATAATGCGGGGGCGAATAACAATTCTCTTGATTATATCATTCCTTTTTTGGTAAAAAAAAATGATAGTAAGTGAGCTATTAGAAGGTAGAATTATAAGGTGACAAGGTTCATTCGAGCAAGTATTCCGGTTTTACCCGGCGCACATTAGTACACTCCCCAGCAAATTTCCAACTCCGCTCGACGGACATTGCAAATTTCTTCAGACGGAGAAAACGAAACACAACTTGGGCCCCACCTCAACCCCTCCCATAGATTCCACCCCCTTTCCCTACCCTCCGATCCTTAATCCAACGTTCCACATTAATACACCTCTAATCATATATTATTCTCCACCCAACACTTTCCATTTCACACACACTAAAAACACACAGACATCACTCAAAACGCCATCGTTCCCACGATGGCGTCTCTACCTCTCACCTCCTCCGTCAATCTATCTTCCCGATCACATTTCGGTGGCGCCACCACTTCCGCCGCCGTTAAACCGCGTCTTTCTAAACAATCCCCACCGTTAAATCTGCATCTCCGCAGATCCATCCCTCGATCCCATTTTCAATCATCGTCTAGTAGCTTCACCACTTCTCTCACACTCCCAATTCTAAAATCTCTCCACCGTTCAAATTCAAGAACTGCGCCGTTCACCGTCAAAGCCTCCGCCGCCGCTTCCGTCGTCCCCTCTAAACCCGACCCGCTTCCACAACCATGGCAAGGCGCCGATATGAAGTCACTGGCAGCTTCCATCGCTATCGGAGTTATAATCTGGTTTGTTCCCACACCCGCCGGCGTCACCAAGAATGCGTGGCAACTTCTTTCAATTTTCCTAGCTACCATCGTCGGAATTATTACACAGCCTCTTCCCCTCGGCGCCGTCGCCTTGATGGGATTGGGTGCCTGCGTTTTAACCAAGACCCTAACATTCGCCGCCGCGTTCTCCGCGTTTGGAGACCCAATTCCCTGGCTAATCGCCTTGGCTTTCTTCTTCGCTAGAGGGTTCATCAAGACTGGATTGGGTAATCGAATTGCGTACCAATTTGTGTCGTTATTCGGTAGCTCGTCATTGGGTTTGGGTTACAGTTTGGTTTTCAGTGAAGCTCTGTTAGCTCCGGCCATCCCTTCGGTTTCCGCCAGAGCTGGGGGGATTTTCCTTCCGCTAGTGAAATCACTCTGTGTTGCCTGCGGTAGCAATGTCGGAGACGGCACTGAACATAAATTAGGGTCGTGGTTGATGTTGACGTGCTTTCAAACTTCTGTAATCAGCTCGTCCATGTTCTTGACGGCTATGGCCGCGAACCCATTGAGTGCTAATTTGACATTCAATACGATTAAACAAACAATTGGGTGGACGGATTGGGCAGTGGCAGCGATTGTGCCTGGCATGGTGTCGTTGATTGTGGTGCCGTTGCTGTTGTATATAATCTATCCGCCTTCAGTGAAGAGTAGTCCGGATGCTCCTAAGCTTGCTAGGGAGAAGTTGGAGAAGATGGGTCCCATGTCAAAGAATGAGATTATCATGGCTGGAACTTTGCTCCTTACGGTATGATTTCATAACCCATGGAATTTCATTGATGTGAATGTTTAGATCTTTGTTAAAATCAAACAGAATTCTGAGAATTGATAGTTCAGTTGATAATATAATTCTTCTAGAGCTCCTCTGTTTATTAATTGCTAATAATGTCGATACTTATATCTATTCTTTTAACTGAGCGACTAGTTAAGTATCATATATTGTAAGTGCTCGTTTGATATGAAGAAGTTGTGCTTCTCTTCCATGCTATTTGAACAATCATGGTATGTAAGAGGGAATGTAAGTTCTTGTTTGATATGAAGAAATTGTTCTTTAAAACAGGCCTACTGATTCAGAGGAAATGTAAGATGTAACTTCAAAGACCAGCGCATGTAAGAAAGTTTTTTCTGGTGTTGTTCTAAATACGGCTTGGGTCATGCTTATAGCTACTTCATCTGGGCTAATGCTCTATTTGTTCATAGCTGACTTCTTGAAAACTTGCTAATGTAGATACAAGAAACTTGCTTGAGTAATTCCCGATGAGACTCCAATAAATGGTGATTAACAAAATATGAACTTGAGAATTCATGTGCCATACGGTGAACTGTAGTTTAAATAGTGTCTTTGAAAGTTTACTCACGGTGACTTCATTCGGGTTAATAATTATCTGTTGTCTTTGACTTTCAGGGATGCTCATTTCCGTTGATGGAATGGAATGGTCAATTCCGTTTGACCCATTCCATTCCCATGTTTGGTTTAAATTTTTCATTCCTCCGGAATGGCTAATTCCATTGAAGGAAGGAATTGGTCATTCCCTCCATATATGGAAGGAATGCTCAATTCCTTAGGCAATGGAATTGTAAATTTTTTTTTACCAAAATACCCCCAAACCCAAATCACCCCTACCCCTGCCTACCCACCCCCACCCAGCCCCTGCCCTACCCCCCTCCCCCACACCCTCACGAAAAAAAAAAAATTTTTACTCATTTTGCATACCCCTGCCTACCCCACCCATCCCCAAGAAAAAAATTTTTTTTTTACTCATTTTGCATACCCCTGCCTACCCCACCCACCCACCCAGCCCGCCCTCCTACCACCCCACCCCCACGAATTTTTTTTTTTTTTACTCATTTTGCATACCCCTGCCCCATCCAGCCCCTGCCCTACCACCCCCACCCCCCACGAAATTTTTTTTTTTATACTCATTTTGCATACCCCCTACCTACCCCACCCACCCAGCCCTACCCCCCAAAAAAAAAAAAAAAAAAAATATTTTTTAAAGAAGGGTAAATTGGACATTTTATATGCTTTCATTTCATTCCTATAATTTGTATTTTCAAACCAAATATGATTTGCCAAGGAATTGAATGACAATTCCATTCCATTCCGTGCCAACCAAACGGAGGGGTGTGACCAGTTTTTTTTTCCATTCCAATTTCTTCAGGAATTCAATTCCATTGACCATTCCATTCCTTCACTTTTTTTCCATCGAACCAAACGGCCCCTTAGATGTCAACTACGAGAATGATAATAATGCTTTCTTTAAAACTGTATATGGAGTGGATAAAATGTTATGTATAAATTGAACTCAGTGTATGAGGGATCTTATTGCCCTAATTTAGGAAATTAAGTTAAACATTTCCAATAAATTATGGGATTGTGTTAAGTTTCAAATGTTCCTCTAAAGTTCTCACCCTCGTGTTGGTTCTCTGTGTCAGGTTGGGCTCTGGATATTTGGAGGAATGCTCAGTGTGGATGCAGTTACTGCAGCCATTCTTGGATTGTCTGTGCTCCTCACTACTGGAGTTGTCACGTGGAAGGAATGCTTAGGAGAATCTGTTGCATGGGACACCCTCACATGGTTTGCAGCTCTCATTGCCATGGCTGGTTACCTAAACAAATACGGGCTCATCTCCTGGTTTAGTCAAACTGTCGTAAAGGTACAATTTTCGTCTCACCTCTACCCTCCTTTTGCCATACCAGACATTGGCATATACTCTTTCCATTCCATAAAGATGTTCCGATTTGACTTTTAAAACAATTTAGTGATATATTTTTCTCTCCATTACTATCCTCTAATGATCATAAGAATCAAACAAAGGCCCACTAATCTTACCCATCATCCACATCCATTTCACTTAAATTTTGAAAATTCACTTAATTTAACCATTCAGATCTAAAATGGAAAGTTGGAACATCTTCATGGGACAGAGGGAGTATAATGCATGATGACAGAAGTCCTCTTCAGAATTTGTAGAACATAGTAATTTATTTGCTCTGTTGTTTGCAGTTTGTTGGAGGGCTTGGACTTTCATGGCAGGCATCCTTTGGAATTCTTGTTCTTCTCTACTTCTACTCCCACTACTTCTTTGCAAGTGGGGCCGCTCATATTGGTGCCATGTTCACAGCCTTCTTATCTGTTGCTAGTGCACTAGGTACCCCACCATACTTGGGGGCCATGGTGCTCGCCTTCCTCTCCAACATAATGGGTGGGCTAACTCATTACGGTATTGGATCAGCACCCGTTTTCTATGGTGCAAACTACGTGCCATTGGCCAAATGGTGGGGCTATGGTTTCCTTATCTCTGTTGTCAACATTGTCATCTGGCTTGGAGTTGGAGGAGCTTGGTGGAAGTTCCTTGGTTTGTGGTAGAGAGGATGTTTCTTGTTAGCCATTAGGTCAATTTACCGATTCCAAATTTCAGTCAACTCTCTCTCTCTCTCTCTCTCTCTCTCTCTCTCTCACTTTTGTTTGCCTCTGGTAGGAGCGTAGGATGTTTCAAATCCTTAATGTCAAGGTGGATTTTAGAATTTTTGTTACGATTCTTTATCTTGGAAAGATTTTGTAGGTAAAATTGTTGGTATGGTATACACATGACATGAGAAGCTTATTTTTTGCCCAAGTCGAAATAACTTGTATCTAATTTTGGCATTGCATGACATAAAAAACTTCCCATAATGTCTACTTGTGCGCTTGGTTATATTCTTTCGGTGGTTCATGAAGGTTCGATAACATATACTCCCTCCGTTCCATAACAAGTTACTCATTTATCGTTTGGAACGGAAATTATGGTAAAAGCAGGCGTTGAGTGGGTAGGAGAGAGAACGTGAGATAGAAAATAGCAAGCGGATAGTTGTTGTGAGTATGATAAGTGATTCTCATTATTAAAGAAATATTATAAATTTTCCTTGTTGGGAAAGTGAGACTTATCATTGGACACCCAAAATGGCAAAATAGGTAAGTTATGGGACGGAGGGTGTATGTGAAAACTGGACATGGTCTGCTATTGCAGAATTTTTTTGCTCCATCGCTCCATCCTACGATCTGGATTTGACCATCTAAGCTCATCCATTTTGTGTGTAATCGAGAACGCTTCCAAAAATTTGTGGCTTTACCGAGCTTGACACATTTCATTCGTCGAGCATGAAGATAGGCCGAGGTGGCGCGATCATGGTAGTCTGGTGAAGCCGTCGCAGAAGCAAAAACACTGAAACGGTTCGAAATCCATAAATACCACCCATTATAACGTTAATTCAACTTTATTATTTGATTGCTTTAATATTTAATATCTAAACATGCGCCCGCATATATAATCAGACTTTAAACTTACAAAGTACATTTGCCAATCAAACTTACTCCCTCCGTCCCACGTGAATGCAAACTTATTTCTATTTTGGTCCGTCCCACGTGAATGCAAACTTCCCAAAATGGCAAAAAATATTCATTATTCCACCCACTCATTCTCTCTCCTACTTCACTTTTACACTCACAACATTCTCTCTTCTCACTATTCCTCCCACTCATTCTCTCTCCTATTTAATTTTTCATACTCACAACATTTAACTTTTTCTCTTTCTTACATCACTTTTCCTTAATTCCCGCACCCAAAAAGTTAGTCCACATTCACGTGGGACGGAGGGAGTATTTAATATCTAAACATGCGCCCGCGTGAGTTCGAATCTCACAGGCGACGCAATTAAGAAATTGTCAAGAATTTAGCAATCATCTTCAATTTCAATATGCCTAATTAATAATGAAAATGTCTACATTTTGAAATTTAGGAGTAGGCTTTGAAATTGTCAAGAATTTAGAAATTTCAATATGCCTAATGAAAAAAAAGAAAGAAATTTAGGAGTAGACTTTGAAAGCTTTTCAATTTCAATATGCCGAGTTGTTAAGGCGCTTGCCTGCTAAGTAAGTGCGGGTTTCCCCGCGTGAGTTCGAATCTCACAGGCGACGCAATAGTATTTTTTTTTCCTTTAATTTAGGTTAGGAAATTGTCAAGAATTTAGCAATCATCTTCAATTTCAATATGCCTAATTAATAATGAAAATGACTACATTTTAAAATTTAGGAGTAGGCTTTGAAATTGTCAAGAATTTAGAAATTTCAATATGCCTAATGAAAAAAAAAATTTAGAAATTTAGGAGTAGACTTTGAAAGCTTTTCAATTTCAATATGCCGAGTGGTTAAGGCGCTTGCCTGCTAAGTAAGTGGGGTTTCCCCGCGTGAGTTCGAATCTCACAGGCGACGCAATAGTATTTTTTTCCTTTAATTTAGGTTAGGAAATTGTCAAGAATTTAGCAATCATCTTCAATTTCAATATGCCTAATTAATAATGAAAATGACTACATTTTGAAATTTAGGAGTTGGCTTTGAAATTGTCAAGAATTTAGAAATTTCAATATGCCTAATGAAAAAAAAAATTAGAAATTTAGGAGTAGACTTTGAAAGCTTTTCAATTTCAATATGTCGAGTGGTTAAGGCGCTTGCCTGCTAAGTAAGTGGGGTTTCCCCGCGTGAGTTCGAATCTCACAGGCGACGCAATAGTATTTTTTCCTTTAATTTAGGTTAGGAAATTGTCAAGAATTTAGCAATCATCTTCAAGAAGAGTGTGAGAATTCAATGATGGAGGAGGAGGGGGTTGTGAAAGGCGGCAGTGTGGGCTTGGGAATTAGGTTTAGGGTTTCGGTTTTGGCGAGGGAGTGGGGGAATGTTTACAGTAGGGTAGTCGTGTTTAAACTGGCGATATTGAGAAATGGCATGACCGATGTTGCGACAATATTGACACTTGGCCTTAAAGGGTAGGGGTGTGAAATTCGAGCCAGAGGAGGGGTTGGCATAGGTTGTTTTGAGGGTGGTGGTGGAGGAGGAGCCGGCCGACCATTGCTATGGTTGGGGAGGCTGCCGAATTTTTCAGAGGTTTAGGGTTTTTAGGGTTTTGGATCTTACTTGCTCTGATACCATGTAAGATTGGAAAAACTCATTTTCTTTATTCACAACATGTGATTATATAGTACAAGATGTAGAGAGTCCTATTCTATACAATATTGAGTTTCCTAATCTAAATGCAATATTGAGTTTCCTAATCTAGACACAATATTAAGGGGCCGTTTGGTTCGGTGGAAAAAAAGTGAAGGAATGGAATTGTCAATGGAATTGAATTCCTTAAGGAATTGGAATGGAAAAAAACTGGTCAACCCCCTCCGTTTGGTTGGCACGGAATGGAATGGAATTGTCATTCAATTCCTTGGCAAATCATGTTTGGTTTGAAAATACAAATTATAGGAATGGAATGAAAGCATATAAAATGACCAATTTACCCTTTTAAAAAAAAAAATGGGAGGGGGGGTAGGTAGGGGGAATGCAAAATGAGTAAAAAAAAAATTCGTGGGGGTGGGGTGGGGGGGGGGGGGGAGGGTGGGTGGGGGGTAGGGTGGGGTAGGCGAAAAAAAAAAATTAAAAAAAAAAATTCGTGAGGGTGAGGGGGTGGGGGGTAGGGTGGGGGGTGGAGGGTGGGGGGTAGGGTGGGGGTGGAGGGTAGGCGAGAAAAAAAAAAAAAAAAAAAAATTCGTGGGGGTGGGGGTGGGGTGGGGTGGGGTGTGGGGGTAGGGTGGGGGTAGGGTGGGGGGAGGGTAGGCAGAAAAAAAAAAAAAATTCGTGGGGGTGGGGGGGGGGGTAGGGTGGGGGAGGTTAGGCGTAAAAAAAAAAATTTCGTGGGGGGGGGGGGGGGGGGGTAGGGTGGGGGTGGAGGGTAGCGGCAAAAAAAAATAAAAATAAAAAATTTCGTGGGGGTGGGGGGTAGGCGGGTGGGGGAGGGTAGGCGAAAAAAAAAATTAAAAAAATTTCGTGGGGGTGAAGGGGGGGGGGGGTTGGGGGGGGGGGGGGAGGAGGGTAGGGGCTGATTGGGGGTGGGTAGGGGGGTAGGGGTGGTTTGGGTTTAGGGGTATTTTGGTCCAAATTTTTTTTTTTTTTTCCAATCACCAAGGGAATTCCTCATTCCTTCCAATATTGGAAGGAATGAATTTTCATTCCAAGGAATGAATTTTCATTTCGTAGGGAATGGAAAAAAAATCATTCCAACGAATCAAACAGGCCGAAGGAATGAAGTCAACGGAATTGACCATTCCATTCCGCCCCGGAATGGCCAATTCCGCCGAACCAAACACCCCCTAAGTTTCTTATTCTAAATACCATAGAATATATACAAGAATAATCTAGAAAGAAATCAATCAAGTAACTTAGGAAACCTTGGAGGATATTTCCTTAATATCGTAATGGATATGATAACCTGAGATAAATAAGACTTTGAATGTCTTGAGTGTTTGTGTGTGTTTAGGGTTTAGACAATGACTTACAATGTCAATTTGACACTTACCTTGTCCAAGGGGATAAGGGCTTTCTATTTATAGGTGATGGAGAGGTGCTTGTTGAGGTAAGTCATGAGGTCAGCCCTAAGGACATCTTAGTCTTTGACCAGGTACATGTGTCCGCATCGGATTGGGCCTGCCAGTAAAGTAAGATTCACTTGCAGAGGGGATGTCGTTGATGTGGACATGAGCCGTGTATTTGGGAGAGTTGGCGTGTAATTGAGTCCATCAATATGTTTGAAACGTAACCAATCAGAAAAGTCTTTTTTCCAATGTTTCTGAGACATTCCTGGAAAATTATAACAATAAATTCTTTTTCCAATGACTTTTCTCAAATATTCCTGGAAATTTCTTCATCAGATCAGAGCAGCAACCATTTAACTATCTATCTTTTGAATTATTCGATCAATAAAGTATGACTTGTCAAATGAAACTGTTTTGAAATGTGAGAGTATATATATACGTACCTACATAACTAATGTTCAGTGTGTATTTGTGAGCCAGTGAGAGAGCATGGACAATAGAAAGCTCCTTTTTGAAGCATCACTAGAAGGAAATGTTTCTTCCTTACTACAATTGCTTAGAGAAGATCCTTTAATCCTTGATAGAGATATTATTCTAAATCCTTTCAATGATACATGCCTACATATAGCATCATTGTTAGGCCATCTTGATCTTGTCAGATATATTCTAACCCGAAAGCCTGAGTTAGCTACCGAGTTGAACTCAAGGAGATCTTCACCTCTTCACTTGGCATCAGCAAAAGGGCACGTGGAAATAGTGAAAGAGTTGATATATGTTCAACCAGACATGTGCCTTGCACGTGATGCAGATGGATGGAATCCTGTCCATCTTGCAGCCATGAAAGGGAGGGTTGATGTCTTGAAAGAGTTGCTTCGAGTTAGGGTTCATGCATCTAGAGCCATGGTACACAAGCATGAGACCATCTTGCATTTATGTGTGAAACATAACCAGTTAGAGGCTTTAAAGCTTTTATTGGAAAGATTGAGCGATCACGAGTTCGTGAACTCCAAGGATGATGATGGTCATACTATCTTGCACGTAGCAGTAGCGGATAAACAGATTGAGGTATTTTAGTCTCTATCTCTATGTACGTAAATGAATATCTATTTTTGACTTTTGGTAACGTTATAATTCTAAGACTATAGTATATCCCTCATTTTCTAAAGAATTTTATATGGACATGTATATAGATTTTTGAGGGGTTACTCTTGTTATCACCAATTGGTTATAAGGTAAAATATTCAATATACTCTATTACTGACCCAGTCCAATCGCATGCTAATCCCTTGGACCTCTCTCTATTTTTCACCCAAATCTTAACTTTAAGATGGTATAAGAGCGGATTGGTCCTCTCTTCTACCTTGACTCACTATCTCCTATCTTCTACAAGCTCCACTTGCATGTTTTTTAGACACTTTTAGTAGCAAATATACATAACTAGCCTTGCTAAACTCTCCCTATGTCCCACAACGAATATACAAAAAAAAACAACTCTTGATTAAGAATAAATTTGAACAGTTTTTGACATCCATTTTGGGATGGAGGGAGTATTAATTCTTTCTAAGTTTTCAAATTTCTGCAGACCATAAAATTCTTGCTTCTCAATACATCAATGGAAGTGAATGAAAAGAATGCAGATGGGGTCACTGCAATGGGTATTTTAGCACGATCTAGGAGAGATGTGAAAGATAAGGAAATCATGGAGGACCTCAGACATGCAGGCGCTTTTGAAGAAAATGGTAACAATTCGGAGACGAAAAATCATACAGAATCCTTATTGAGTAGGGACTTGGCCTCAGAATATCCAACAGAAAACAAAATTGTGCACAAGCGCCACGAGAAGCAGGACAAGTGGTTGGAAAAGAAACGGAACACCTTAATGGTGGTGGCATCACTAATAGCAACTATGGCATTTCAAGTTGGTGTCAACCCTCCCGGTGGTGTTTGGCAAGACACCAAAGATGAACACTTAGCAGGGGAGTCTACTATGGCTCATAATTATCCAGATGAATATTCGCACCTTCTAGTAGTGAACACAACCGGATTTATTGCTTCGCTTAGCATTATTCTACTCCTTATAGGTGGATTGCCATTAAAGCGTCGTATATTCATGTGGATTTTGATGGTTATAATGTGGATTTCTATAACAACTATTTCAATTTCTTTCCTCTTCTCCATATACGCAGTGACGCCCGATATACAGTTGAAAACACTGCTTGATGTTCTTCGGGTGGTACTTAGAGTATGGATTGCGTTAATGGGTATTCTCATCCTGGCTCACACCATTCGGCTCATAATTAAGTGCGTACGTAAACTGAGAAAATTAGCATTTTCAAAGAAGAAGAAGAAGAGGGTGTCAGTGGTTGGTTATTAATCTGGTGCTACAAGAGATCTTCCACCACGTCAGGTCCACAGTAAAGAACCGGGCATACATGAGCTTTTAATGGAGACAACTTTTGCATACGTGCGCAGTAGTTGGGTTTGTATTCATCATGTAACTTGTAACCACGTAAAACGATTCTATGCTGTAATATTTATGTTTATTTTGTTGGAAAAATATGTTGTGTGCGAAGGAAATTGTGTATTTTTCTTACATGAATTGTTTGTTGTTTGACAAAGATTATTGAGGGTTCATGTTTCACTCCATGTTCCATGTGAACATTGAAATGGTATATATCATGTCCAATTTGAGATTGGATGAGAAAGATATGATAGCTCAAAGTAGGTGGGCTTAAAGTGTAAATTTTAAAATTTAACTCCACTACTGATGTCCCATGATTCCTGGATTAATAGGGATCATTACCTTGGGATTAGGGGTTACAAAGTGCGGAATTAAATCCCATGAATACAAGGTAATTACTCTCATATTAATATAAGGATTAATTGGAAATTCATCACATGGTTACTGAAGCTATAACTAGAGAAACCCACAACAAATGAAAACAACTTTTTCCATCAATCTTCCTTCTCCCCGTTGCAATTTGTTCATCTTCTTTCTTTGGCCTCCTAGAAATTTATCCATGGTGATTTGTCCAAGCATAGTGAGATTCGCCGGATATTTTAGTGTGCAAGAATAGTTCAGTCCGTCCGTTTTATCCTGGGAGGCAAACGTCCAAAACAATCTCAAGCACAACTCGGTGAGGGTGCGAATTTGTCTTAAGGAGAGTGTGTCACACACGACTCGAAAAACATCAAGACGATGAACCTACGATTTTCTCCTTGTTTAATTTTACGTTGTAAATTGTATTTCAATATATTGTAATTCTTTTCTCTTTTGTGCTTATTGTAAGATTTTGTCTAACAATCTTAAGACAAAGTTCCCTGCCTATTTGAGAAATGATTACAAATTTGAGAAATCCGGTGGAGCGGCGACCACGGGAGAAAAGATAGAAAACGATGGAAGAGACGGATGGAAGAAAATTTCAGCAAGTTTTTTGCAATGACCAATTGTAGTAAAAATTAAATTCCCGATTCGTTAACCGTTTGATCGAGCTCAAATTTGGTGAGAAAGTTCTAAACTCAAAGAAAAACAATTTGGACGGTGGAGATCGAAATATTTTAAATGGTGATGAAGATAAAATTTTCGGAACAGAACAGTTTATGAAAGGAAAAAAAATATTTTTTTTGAACATATAATAAACTAACGGATGAACATCAAGGATGTTGCGATGATTGTGTAAAATAATTGTAGCGATGCCACTTCTAGTGTTTATACAATGGGTGATATATCTCATATGGTTCATGAGAATTATAGTGAGAAAAATTGAAAAATTCGTAGGAACTAAGTTGAGAAATTGAACGTTGAAAGATGTAGTCTTTAACGTTCTTATGGTTCACAAGAATCATAATGAGAAAAATTGAATAGTTCGTTGGAACTAAGTTGAGAAGATGAACTTTAAAAGATGTAGTCTTTAACGTTGCATTTTATCAATTATGTATTGACAAAATGACAGGGCTTCTTAAAAAATGTTGTTAAATCCTATTATTTTCAATAGTGACTGTTAGTGGTCTGATTTGGTTGAATAAGTCTTTCACTTTCACTGTGATTGACCAAGTCGTAGTTGTTTTATCCTTTAGTCAAGTAAGTCCTATTTTTAGGGAGTTCATGGAGAGTAGTGGAGTTGAGTCAGTCAGGGTTGTTCGATTTTTTCTTGTTTCGCTTTGTTTCTCTTTCGTTGATGTAAGGCTATTTATAGCCAGGTTTATTCATTCAATAATATTATCTCTTTCAGCTTCAGCTAAGTTTTCACATTTGGTATCAGAGCCTGTGAAAGAGAACAACTGTGTGAGAGAGTGATATAGAGAAAGAAAAAAAAGGGAGAAGAGAAAAACAGAGAGATGTCGACGTCCTCTGAGAAATTTGTGCAGCCGGCAATTCCAAAATTCGATGGCTACTACGATTTCTGGTCGATGACGATGGAGAATTTTCTCAGAAGCAGAGAACTGTGGAGCTTGGTGGAGGAAGGAATTCCGACAGCGGCCGTCGGAACAACACCAGCCAGTGAAGCACAGAGAAGAGCGGTGGAAGAGGCCAAACTCAAGGACTTGAAGGTCAAGAATTTTCTGTTTCAGGCCATCGACAGAGATCCTGGAAACAATTCTTGACAAGAATACCTCTAAGGCGATTTGGGAATCAATGAAGAAGAAATACCAAGGGTCTACGAAGGTTAAGAGAGCGCAACTTCAGGCCCTAAGAAAGGAGTTTGAGCTTCTTGCCATGAAGGAAGGAGAAAAAGTCGATAGCTTTCTGGGAAGGACATTGGCGGTGGTGAACAAGATGAAGAGCAACGGGGAGACGATGGAGCAGTACCATTGTGAGTAAGATTCTCAGATCTCTAACATCAAAATTCAATTACGTGGTCTGCTCAATTGAGGAGTCGAATGATTTGAGCACCATGAGTATTGATGAACTACACGGGAGTCTGTTGGTTCATGAAGGACGAATTTGGGGACAACAAGAAGAAGAACAGGTGCTGAAAGTGTCTCAAGACGAAAGGCCAAGCAGAGGAAGAGGTCGTGGAGGTTTTAGAGGAGGTCGTGGCAGAGGACGAGGAAGAATCGCCACAAACAAGGCACTAATTGAGTGCTTTAAGTGTCATAATCTGGGACATTTTCAATACGAATGTCCAGAATGGGAGAGAAAGGCGAATTATGCAGAATTAGAAGAAGATGAGGAGGTGCTACTAATGGCTTACGTGGAGCTGAACAATGCAAACAAAGAAGATGCCTGGTTTCTTGACTCAGGTTGCAGTAACCACATGACGGGGAACAAGGAATGGTTTTGCAACCTGGAAGGTGATTTCAACAGAACCGTGAAGCTTGGGAATGACATGACACTGTCGGTGGTGGCTAAAGGGAGCATAAGAGTGCAAGTGGATGGTATTACTCAGGTCATATCTGATGTTTACTATGTACCTAAACTCAGAAATAATCTTCTAAGCATGGGTCAGCTTCAAGAGAAGGGGTTAGCGATTCTAATACAAAATGGGACCTGCAAAGTGATTATGCAGACCAGCATGAGTAGAAATCGAATGTTCTATCTCCTAGCATCCAAATCGCCAAAGAATTCTATGTGTCTACAAACTGAGATAGTGGAGAAAGAAGCTCATTTGTGGCACTGTCGGTTTGGACATCTTAATCATGATGGATTAAGAATGCTGGCTCACAAGAATATGGTGGTTGGTCTCCCTGCGTTGAAGACTTCTAAGGAGAAATGTCAGACTTGCATCATTGGAAAGCAGCACAGAGGTTCAATGCCAAAGAAAAGTTTATGGAGAGCGTCAAAACCACTTCAGCTGATACATTCGGACATCTCATGGTCCTATCACACCAGCTTCACACAGTGATAAGAGGTATATTCTAAGTTTTATTGATGACTTCTCTCGTAAAACTTGGATTTACTTCTTATTTGAAAAATCAGAGGCGTTTACTATTTTTAAGAACTTTAAAGCTGGTGTTGAGAAAGAGATAGGAGCAGTTGTAGCCAGTTTGAGAACTGATCGTGGCGGAGAATTCAATTCAATTGAATTTGGAGAATTTTGTAAGGCTCAAGGCATCAATAGACAGTTAACTGCAGCCTACACGCCTCAACAAAATGGAGTCGCAGAGAGGAAAAATAGGACCATCATGAATGCAGTCCGCTCAATGTTGAGCGAGAGACAAGTGCCGAAGAAGTTCTGGTCAGAAGCCGCAAAGTGGAGTGTACATATACAAAATCGCAGCCCAACTGCTGCACTTGAAGACACAACCCCGGAGGAAGCATGGAGTGGAACAAAACCGGTGGTAGATTATTTTCGAGTTTTTGGGTGTGTTGCGCATGTACATGTGCCAGATCAGAGACGGATCAAGCTGGACGATAAGAGTAAGAAATGTGTTTTCTTGGGAGTAAGTGATGAGTCAAAGGCCTGGAGGTTATATGATCCTATTGCTAAGAAGATTGTGGTTAGTAAAGATGTCATCTTTGAGGAAGAAAAAGGTTGGGACTGGGACAAATCTGAAGGGGAGATTAAAAAGGACACGTTAGAATGTGAAGATGAGACAGACCGACACGAAGAAGAAGAAAGTGCAGGAGCCAATTCTGCAGCAAGTCCTAATGGCGAATCACATGGAGCCAGTAGTTCGATTGTTGCGCAGCCAGTTGTTCGAGCCAGTGTGCGTGCGAGAAAAACACCAACCTACTTGGCGGATTATGAGGTAGGAGAAAATCTGGAAGCGTTAATGATGATGTTGATGGTTACAGAGGAAGAAGAAAATATGGAAGCGTTAATGATGATGTTGATGGTTGCAGAGAATGATCCAACTCGGTTTGAGGATGCTGAGAAACAGAAGATTTGGAGAGAAGCAATGATGAGAGAGATAGAATCAATTGAAAAAAATCAAACCTGGGAACTCACGGTGTTACCTGAAGGCGTGAAACCCATTGGAGTCAAGTGGGTGTACAAAACCAAGCTGAATGAAGATGGAGAGGTAGAGAAGTATAAATCCAGGTTAGTGGCTAAAGGCTATGCACAGAGTTATGGTGTTGATTACACGGAGGTGTTTGCTCCGGTGGCAAGGTTGGATACAGTTCGAACAATTCTGGCAGTAGCAGCACAATCAAGTTGGGAAGTGTTCCAGCTTGATGTTAAGAGTGCCTTCTTACATGGTGAACTCAAGGAAGATGTATATGTTAACCAGCCTGAAGGATTCGTACAAAGGGGAGAAGAAGAGAAAGTTTATAAGTTGAAGAAGGCACTGTACGGTCTCAAGCAGGCGCCGCGAGCCTGGTACAGCAGGATTGAAGCTTATTTCCTGAGGGAAAACTTTGAGAGATGTCCAAGTGAACACACATTGTTCACCAAATTAAAGGGAGGTAAGTTCATAATTGTCAGCCTTTATGTTGATGATTTGATCTTTACGGGGAATGATAAAAGTTTTTGTGATGAGTTCAAGAATTCTATGATGCTGGAATTTGAGATGTCTGACTTGGGCAAGATGAAGTATTTTCTCGGAGTGGAAGTGAAACAGTGTCAAGATGGGATCTTCATCTGCCAGAGAAGGTATGCGAGAGAAGTTCTAGCACGTTTTGGTAGAGGAAAGTAACTCGGTGAAGAACCCAATTGTACCAGGAACAAAACTTCACAAGGATCAAGGTGGTGATAGAGTCGATGAAACTTTGTTCAAGCAGCTGGTCGGCGGTCTCATGTATCTTACGGTAATAAGGCCGATTTGATGTTTGGAGTTTGTTTGATAAGCGATTCATGGCCAGTCCGAGAGTTTCTCATTGGCTTGCAGTAAAAAGGATTCTAAGGTACTTGAAAGGGACTACAGAACTGGGAGTTTTCTACAAAAGAGGAGAAGGTAACATGAAGCTTGTGGGGTACACCGATAGTGACTACGCGGGTGATCTAGATGATCGGAAAAGCACTTCAGGCTTTGTGTTCATGATGGCGTCGGGAGCAGTTTCTTGGGCATCAAAGAAACAACCTGTTGTTGCGCTTTCCACTACCGAGGCGAGTACATAGCCGCAGCCGGCGTGTGTGTGTCAGTGTGTTTGGCTCGAAGAGTGCTTGAAAGGCTTGGTTTCGCGAAAATGAAGAGACTGTGATTATGTGTGATAACAGCTTCGCAATTCACTGGTCAGCATCCAGCTTTCCATGGAAAAAGCAAACACATTGACGTGAGGTTTCACTATCTGAGAGAATTGGTAAACAATGGCGTTGTCAAGATCTGTCATTGTCCAACAGAAGATCAAGTTGCAGACATTTTCACAAAACCTCTGAAGTTGGAACAGTTCCTGAAGCTTCGCAAGATGCTTGGAGTGATTGATGTTTCTGAAGTAAGCTAATCGTGAAGGGTTTAGCTTAAGGGAGGGAATGTTAGTGGTCTGATTTGGTTGAATAAGTCTTTCACTTTCACTGTGATTGACCAAGTCGTAGTTGTTTTATCCTTTAGTCAAGTAAGTCCTATTTTTAGGGAGTTCATGGAGAGTAGTGGAGTTGAGTCAGTCAGGGTTGTTCCTGATTTTTTGCTGTTTCAGTTTGTTTCTCTTTCGTTGATGTAAGGCTATTTATAGCCAAGTTTATTCATTCAATAATATTATCTCTTTCAGCTTCAGCTAAGTTTTCACAGTGACAAGGTCACAATGATAAAAACAATAGAGCTTCTTGAAAGAAGAAGTTGAATTATATTGTTGTAAACATTGTCAAATATCACAAGAACTAAAACATAGGGCTTCTTGGAAGAAGTTGTTAAAACATATTAGGGGAATGTGTGACTAATGTCATAAAGATAAAAAATAATGGGACTTCTTGAAGGAGTTGTTAAATTCTATTGTTGTTGATGATGACAAATGACACAAAATATTTAGAAGAAGGACTTCTAAAAGAAATTATGTATTATGCAAATGAGAATGTGACTTTCTCTAATTTAGAGGTACTCCAAGATGGGACCTTTAAAGTTTTGGAATAATAAACCTTCAACTATAATTTCACTAAGGAATTTAGAGGTTTATAAATATGAGTGGTTATAAGAAATAAATTGTGTTAATTCTCCTATTGAATTAACAATTTATTCTTGAAGTTATATTTGAAACAACAAAGTAATAATTATTGAAAATTAAAGCCAATGTTTGGTTTGTGTGGAGACAAATCTCTAATGGAATGTGGTTGTTCCAAGTATTTCGGATCACCATAGTGAGAAGTTAGAAATTTTTGTTGGCCTTGTGTAGGATGTGGCTCGACATTTGCCTGGTAGGTTTGAGGCGGGCGCCCCACTTATGGTGAGGCGGACGCCTGGAGGTACGTAGCTTGGGGCCATTTATTCTTGCTTTGAGGCGGCCGCATCAATGTAGGTGTGGCGGGCGCTTCGGCTCCAGAAGGTATGGCTGGGTTTTGGTGTCTCCAGGCGGGCGCCTGGTTCTTCTTGAGGCGCACGCCTCAATGCCAGAGCGGGGGGTTTTGTTTTTTGGGTTTCTGCGTTATTTTTCTGTTAGTTGGGCTAGGGCTTGAGTAGTATATATATTACTTTGTAACCCTATGTAAACCTGGAGAGAAAATTGCACATAATAATACAGAAACGGAGATTCAAAACCCCAATCAATTTCTTCTCTTTCTCTTTCGATTTCTCATTGCTTGATTGCTTGTGTGTTCTTGTTATTGTCAATTGGCTTCCGCTGCGATTGCACAACAACTGGTATCAGAGCATGGCTGCGATGTCTGGGGGGAATTCCATCACCGTGAAGTCCGATGTTCAGAAGTTTGATGGGCATGGAAACTTTGCGTTATGGCAAAGGAGGGTGAAGGATTTTCTGATTCAAGCAGGCTTGGGAAAGGTTCTTCGATATCCGGATAAACCTGATGATATCGAAGAAGGTCCATGGAAGGAGTTGCAAGAGCGGGTTGTATCCTCTATACGGCAGTGCCTTGGGGATGAGGTGGTGTATCATGTGATCGATAAGGAATCACCGACGAAGGTTTGGGAGATTTCGGAGGCTAGGTATTTGTCGAAATCCGTCTCGAACAAATTGCATCTTAAGCAACGGCTGTATGGGCTTAAGATGGTAGAGGGTTCTGACCTAGAATCTCATATACACACGTTTAATCAAATTCTCAACAATTTGGTTAGGGTGGAGGTAAAGTTCGAGGATGAGGATAAGGCTTTGATGCTGTTGAATTCGTTGCCCAATTCTTTAACATACTAAAACCTTGTTACTACGTTGACTTGGGGGAAGGAGACTGTGGAACTGCAACTGGTCACAGAAGCTCTTCTAGCTTTTCATAAACGGAAGAAGTCCGTTGATGAACCTGCGGGGGAGGGGTTATTTGTGAAGGAAAATCAGGAACGTGGGAGACCCCAGTTTCGGGATAACTCGCAGAGGCAGAATTCTCGTTCTCAGTCAAGGAAGAAGTACAAGGGGAATTGTTTCAAGTGTGGGCAGAAGGGGCATAAGAGGCAGAATTGTCCGGAGAAGGGGAACGGTAAAGGCAAGGAAGGATCTTCAAAGTCAGTCAATGTGGTTGAAGATTGCTCGGAGGATGTGGATGGAGATATGCTCAAGACTTCATCAGCGGTGGAGCACCCGACAGATGGTTGGATTCTGGATTCAGCATGTTCGTTTCATGTGACAGCGAATCGTGATTGGTTCGATACCTACAGGTCAGTTAATTCTGGTATAGTTACTATGGGTAATGTTGCTACATGTAAAATTGCTGGCATAGGAACTATAAGAATTAAGATGTATGATGGTGTAGTTAGAACGTTATGTGATGTTAGACATGTTCCGGAGGTTTCCAAAAATCTGATTTCATTGGGTACCTTGGATGCTAACGGTATGAACTATAAAGCACAAGGTGGAGTATTGAAAGTAGTTAAGGGTGCTATGGTTGTGATGAAGGGTGAGAAGGGCTCCAAGAACATTTACAGGTTGCTAGGGAGCACGGTTGTAGGTGGAGTCACATCTGTTGAGTCTGAGGTCGATACTGATGCCCTTCTATTGCATATGAGGCTTGGTCACATGGGTGAAAGGGGAATGCGGGAACTTCATAAACGGAAGTTGCTGAAGGGTGTGAAGACTTGTAAACTTGAGTTTTGCAAGTATTGTGTTCTTGGAAAGCAGAATAAGGTGCAGTTCAAGACGGGTAAGCATACAACAAATGGCATTCTCGATTATGTTCATTCAGATGTGTGGGGGCCGGTCAGAACAGAATCTAGAGGAGGACATCATTACTTCGTGACTTTTATTGATGATTTTTCGAAGAAGGTTTGGGTTTACTTCATGAGGCACAAGTCAGAGACCTTTGAGAAGTTCAAGGTGTGGAAAGCTGAAGCGGAAAACCAAACAGGGCAGAAAATCAAGTGTTTGAGGAGTGATAATGGGACAGAGTACACAGATGGCGAGTTCAAGAAATTCTGTCGAGAGCATGGGATCAAGAGGCACTACACGTTACGCAAGACACCACAGCAAAATGGTGTGGCTGAGAGGATGAACAGAACTATTGCGAAAAGGGCTAGGTGTCTACGATTCAATGCGGGGTTGGCAAAGAATTTTTGGGCTGATGCGGTGAGTATGGCATGTTTTTTGATTAACAGATCACCTAGAGTCTCTTTGGATAACAGGTTTGCGGAGGAGGTATGGACGGGTAATGAGGTAGACTTCACCGATATCCGGGTGTTTGGGTGTCCATCCTATGTGCATATTTCTGGTGAAGAGCGGTCGAAGCTTGACCCAAAGTCAAAACAGTGTGTCTTTCTCGGGTATGAAACAGGTGTTAAAGGATACAAGATTTGGGATCCCAAGTCAAGCAAGGTGGTGATTAGTAGGGATGTAGTCTTTGATGAAAAGGCTATGTTGAAGTGTACTCATGATGATAAGGAGAAGGTGCCAGAAAGCAAGGAGGGCGAGAAGCAGGTTATTGAGGTGGAGCTACGTGAGGATAATACTGATGCGGATCTGTAAGTACCCAAATCTGGCTCATGCCTTCCGGTTAATTTTCCCGGCATTTCCGGTAATTTTTCCGGTAATTCCTCGGACTTTCCTACAGTTCCGGAATAATTTCAGAAATGTTCCAAGCCTTTTAAGGGATGAAGGGAATGCTTGGTGATTAAGAAACACGTTTTTCTTAATCCCAAAACCCTTCTAGAAGACTGCCACCTTGCATGTTTCTAGAAGGGACTGGAAGTGGCTACTTATGTCGTGCGACATAATCAGCAAGGGAGAGTTCTAGAATCATGCCACCTTGCATGTTTCTAGAAGAATCCAGAAGTGGCTACTTATGTCGTGCGACATAACCAGCCAGGGAGAGTTCTAGAAGGTTGCCACCTTGCATGTTTCTAGAAGGAAAACGGTTATGGCTTGTTATGTCGTGCGACATAACAAGCCCATGCAGGCAGCCTATAAATAGAGGCCTTCACCTCTCATTTGGGACACACCTTTTTCCACCCCTCAGTCCCCCTCTATAGGGAATACGTCCAGAAGTATCCTCTCTCCTCACATACCCCCCAAATCACATTAATCCTCCCAAATCAATCACACACAAACTTCCCACACACACACTTCATAATACACATCAAGAATCAAGGAGTTCTCAAGGAACCAAGGCTCAAGCTCAACCCCGGAGGTTGCTGTTTTGAAGGCCCCTATATCTAACTTGATATAGGGAGTCGTGGTCTTCAAGGGTAACGATTTTCTACCCTTTTTCACTCTCTATTTCCTTTGAATGTGAAATCTCTATGCTAAATGCGTTGATAATGTTGTTTCCTGATTAAAGATGCATACTTTATCCTCATATTGCTTAGATCCATATCCATTCTATTTCATGTAAAGGCTCCGGCTTGACTTGGTTTCGCATGAACACTCAAGATGAGTGTGGATCCCGCATATCCACACCCTCTTGAAGTGTTCATTATTGATAAACATGCTCTCTGAGATTTGTTTATGAAGTAACTTGACCATTTTGGTGCTTTGTTACCTCTGCAAATCTCAGCTGTTTAGGCTTCTGCAAAATGGCTTGTTATGTCACGCGACATAGGCAGCCTATGTCACGCGACATAAGTAGCCGCTTGCGTAATCCTCATCTTTTCACTGTAATCCGATGTTTGCCTTTTCTAATGCATCAATCGCATTTAAACTAAAACATTTGCATACAGAAAGATCATTTGCATTCAAAGTAATATCCTTTGCATTAAAATCTCTTTTTTTTATGTTAAAGGTGCATCATTTGCATTAAAAGTCATTTCTCTTGCCTTCAAAATAACATCTTTATGCATCATTTGCACCCAAAATATTATTTTCCTCATAAAAATGCATCATTTGCATAAAAATCATATCTTTATATAAAAATTGCATCCTTTGCATTCAAAATCCCTTTTCACATTAAAAAAGCATCCTTTGCAACCCAAAATGTCATCTTTTCATTAAAAATGTCATTTTTTACATGCACTTCCCCATTCCCCCATTAGCAACCTAGGAACGGACCGGTGTAAAAGATCCTATCTTTACATCGTTCCTTCCATAAAGGTTTCATAGTCTCTTTAGAAAGGGACACCTTCGAACCCTATATCTCCGATTATCACTTAAGATGAGTATGAAGCATCTATACGAGCTCGACCATCTTAAAGTGTAGGATTGATGGGCTAAGGACCCTCCTTTTCTAAGGAACCTCATCTTTGACTATAAAGAGAGTCATTCTTTCGATCACGCAAGTCCCAAGGTCCAAAAAATGCGATGATCACAAGTCCAAGATGAGGGCGGGATCATAATTCCGAATACATAAAATCCAAGAAATCCCGAGCGATAACCAATAAATGGTTTGTACGTCCGGAAGACGACTTGGGACATTCCCTCCCCCTATTTTCAAACACATGCACACAAGAAAGCACGCAAGCAAGCACGATTAATGGGATCTTGGGAGACTTGCTCCGGCAAGGTACCTTGGGTGAACGACGATCCGTTCTTCCTAAGGGGTAACTTAACCTCCGAACCCATAAAACCTTTTTTTCAAAGTTTTGAGGTAATCAAAATGGCGTGGCGACTCCGTTTTTCAAATTAAACCGGATGTCTTCAAACTCGCGTGAATCCAACAAACACAAATTTGGGCACACATTCACAGTTTGGCGACTCCGCTGGGGATATCCCAAAGGAGAAAAGCTTTTATTTTCAAAACAAAAAAAATCGATACTCGGTATATAGGTGGAAACCACTTGCCCTTCCTGTACACTCCCTGATGTGGGAGTTGGGATAACCGGTGGTTTAACAATCCCACGTACCAGTATCCCTTTTTGAAAAAAAAAATTTTGAAAAAAATAAAAGAAAGCTTTTTCCTTTGAGTGGGTTAGACTCCCGTCGCTGATTTCATTAATCGTGCTTGCTTTCTTTACCATGCATTGCATCATTTGCATCTTGAAATCTGTGCATACTTTGAACGGGAAACAACCCGAAAAATAGCAAAAGGAGTGGAACCTGGAAAATTGATCCATGCAGTCGTACGACTCAATCCTCCTTGGATTCTGACCGGGCGACCTCAAATGGCAATTCCACCGAGAAAAATTGAGGTTAATGCGAGTCCTAGCGGCTTGGGGCTACTCGGCTCCATGACTGATCTGGGGCTCCCAGAAATTTTACGTGCTTATGTGTTGCATTTTCCCCGTCCCGAAAATCATTCCTTTAAAACACATTTAAAATCTCTGTTTTAACTCAAAAGGAACATTTTTAGGAGACCGCACACTACGCGCACCCGATATATCCCGTACACTTTGCACGCACGTCCTTCAAGCCCGAGGGTGGTTCCACCTGCAGCCACGGACAGCCTTTACGATGCTCCCGGCGCGCACGGAATCATCCCAACCTCCCCACGGCAGCAAATGTCGACCAATGCACAGTCCGTGTCACACGTTTAAAAAAACCGTGACTTTTGGTTGGTTTTTGGTCTAGTCCGTGTCATATAGCCCAGCTTGCATACCCTCGTAAAGGTCAAGCCTTAGTTCATAACGGAAGAAGAACTCGCCAAAATTCCGACAAGGAAAAATTGGCGAGATCTCGACTCCGACATCGACTATTGACCTTGACCCGCACGGAATGCGTAAGAGTCAAGACCGAGTCCTTGCCAACAAATCAAAAGATCTTTCGCTCAAGCGAAGCTCGCTAAAATTCCGACAAGGAAAAATTGGCAAGATCTTGACCCGCATTGACTTCGATTCTAACTCACGCCCGCGTATGCAACGAAGTTCAATGTGACACCGTGTCATCCGGCTTTTGCCGCCCGACCCATGCCTATTATCTTCTCGGACATTACCGAAAGTCAAACGTCATTCGCTCAAGCGAAATTCTCGCCAAAATTCTGTCAAGGCGTAAAGACGAGACTTTCCCGCATTGCCTTGATTATAATCCGCATCGCTCGTGCGTCGAAAGTTCCTATAACCCGCTAGACCCATTAGGAGCGTTCTTTACTCTCGGTCGGTGGGATCCGCGTGCCCTATAGGACCCTCGCCCGGGGTTGTCCACCCTGGGAGGTCGAAATACAGGTGGAATACGAGGGGCTTATAGACGTAGTGACGGAACCCACTAATCCAGGATCTAGAGTAGTTGCGAAAAAGAAGGGCAAACCCCCCTTTTCCAACCAAATAGGAATTAATAAAAGACATGATTTTAAGTAAACTTGAACAATTAATGTAATCATAATTGCATTTTTCTTATCTCTGATATCCCTAATCGAGACCTCCTCGGTCCGATTTCTGATTTTCCTGTCCCGACCTTTCATGGTCAAACCCTTAATCGAGACCTCCTCGGTCCGATTTTCGATTTTCATATCCCGACCTTTCATGGTCAAATCCTTAATCGAGACCTCCTCGGTCCGATTTTCGATTTTCCTATCCCGACCTTTCATGGTCAAATCCCTAATCGGAACCTTCTCGGTCCGATTTCAGATTTTTCCGATCTCGACCTTTCATGGTCAAATCCCTAATCGGAACCTCCTCGGTCCGATTTCAGATTTTTCATCTTGACCTTTCATGGTCAAACCCTTAATCGAGACCTCCTCGGTCCGATTTTCGATTTTCCTATCCCGACCTTTCATGGTCAAATCCTTAATCGAGACCTCCTCGGTCCGATTTTCGATTTTCCTATCCCGACCTTTCATGGTCAAACCCCTAATCGAGACCTTCTCGGTCCGATTTCAGATTTTCCGATCTCGACCTTTCATGGTCAAATCCCTAATCGGAACCTCCTCGGTTCGATTTCAGTTTTTTCCGATCTCGACCTTTCATGGTCAAATCCCTAATCGGAACCTCCTCGGTCCGATTTCAGATTTTTCATCTTGGCCTTTCATGGTCAAATCCCTAATCGAGACCTCCTCGGTCCGATTTTCGATTTTCCATCTCCCGATCTTTCATGGTCAAATCTCTAATCGAGACATTCTCGGTCCGATTTCCGATTTTCTGTCCCGACCTTTCAAGGTCTCATCTTTTCCGATCAATTAGGATTAGGAGAAAATGTGTTTCGAGCAAAAGTTAAAGCGATAAGTGCATGTTACTTGAGCCTTCAGCCTAAACACTCACCTTCGAATCTAAACCTTACCTTATCCCCGAGTCTAAACCTTGCCTGTCCCTTTCCCGCAGCGAGAAAGAAGTGTGCGAGAATACCGGGTCAGCGGTTTTTCAGTGCAGAAAACCTTAGGCAGAATCGTCAAAAAGTCAGAATGGCAGATTTGACAGAAAACAGCTGAGGTGCGGGAAATCGATGGTTAGGAAGGAAGAGTTAATCCTGGCTTTGGAAAATGCCCATAAGGTTCATGAGGAACAAAGAAGCCATGCTTATTGACGCACTCCGTCGTCATGGAGTTCAGGTCACAGTTGAGTCGAACGGTTCTCTGGTGGTAGTCGAAGATGAGACTTCAGAAACAATGATCTCAGTCCCTTCATCCTATAACCAAGACTCCCCAGCCTATAACCAATACCTTCCTCCATCCACATATGATCCCTTATCAAGGACCACTCCTCCTCAGTCCTTTCCAACATCCCAGCTCATCAGGGCTTCATTGCCCTCGCCTCGTAACGGATTGGGCTTCACCCCGCCTGTCTCTCAGTTCCAGCAATACTTGCCAGTTTATGCTCCGGCTTCGCATAATCAATTTGAGTTATGTGGCTATGTTAAAGCCCCGTACCCACCTTGAATGCGATCATGAGTTGCCAAAATAAAATCTAGATGATTCAAGTTTCCAGCTGTCACCTACCGGACTTAATGAATTTAGCCGTCAGTTTGCTACTGTGGTTCATTCTACTGATAAGAGTCCTGTTGCGAGTTCCAGAGTCCCCGTTGACCCCCATGTGGCAATATTGATGGATCAAGTGAAACAAATGCAAGAGAAGTTTGACCTCATGATGAGTATCAATACTCCCTTGACCCAAGATGACGAACTAGGCAAGGAAATGTCTCCACCAAGCATAACCCATTGCCACCAGCACCAAACAGCAACCGTACCCATGTCAGCACCAGTTCCTCACAAAGGAAAGAGTGTCGTAGCCTCCTTCAGCCAAATCCAACAATGGAACCAACTGGACAATGGAACTCCGAGTCTTGAGAACAACAATGTCTCCCGAAAACTCCGCAATACGGATATGCCTTTAAGCAAGATTCTGGAAGAGCTGATGAAAGAAAAGCTGATAAAGCCACTGGAGAATTGGAAGCCCAAGAACCCCAACGTTCGGGTGGATGAGTCTAAGCATTGTCTTTTCCATCAATACCCTGGGCACAACACTGATGATTGCACCTATTTGAGGCATGAGATCCAACCGATAGAAAAGGGAAGCTCGAGAACCTCCATGGGCCAAAAATGTAAAGTTATGGTAAGAGGTCAATTCAGGAAGTGCAAGGTCAGAAACGTCAGCCTGATGATTTTGGGATGCCCATGAGCAAAGTTTTCAATGATTTGGAGAAACGAGGTCTTCTCACACCTCTCGAGAATTATAAGCCAAGAAACCCCAGTAGAGTTGACAGGACCAAGTTCTGCGAATACCACAAGCATTTTGGTCATGTGACAGACAAGTGTGTGGATCCGAAGAAAGAAATTCGGTGGGCGATCTACGAAGGAAAGCTCAAGTTACCCGGGCAAATTCAACCCGCGAAGAGTAGCTAGACTAGGGTCTACTTATCCTTAAGTAAGAAAAAAAAAAGAGAAAAATAGTCTCTCAGTCAACCTTCGTAGGTTCTAGTACTTTTCTTTTTCAATCAAGTCCTCCACGGACATTGTAATTAATCTTTAATTTTCTATAAAAGAGTCTTCTTCTTTTCTTGCTAGACTTAAGACATTATTTGCACACCTACATTACATTTAATGAAATGGTTTTATTTTATATGATCACTTGCATTACTCAACAAATAATCTCTCGAAATAATTTACATTCTGATTAATCAGTGTGAGAAAGTCAACTAATGCCTTTCCCATACACTTTCCTTACCCCACAAAAGGCCTCCATCAAGCCATACACTTTCCAAACCATGTCCTCACCATCACCTTGACCAAGTCAATGACGGCGACAACATCAAGGGACAACAAAAGGCCACTCAGCTTCGAAAGATTGACCCCGTGTCGACAACGACCTAGGAGCCGGCCTTAGACCTTAAGGATGTCAAGAAAAATTCAAGCAGGGGCTTGCCTTGGCCCTCAAGTGCTTCAGAGAATAAAAAAATCTCAGTGCAAAAAGAGTAATATCCAGCTAGGCTGAAAATCCCAAAAAAGGATAGTCTAGGCAAAAAACAGGGTTGCACATAAAAAGAAAAAAAAAATCTTAGTGCAAAAAGAGTAATGCCCAGCTAGGCTGAAAACCCCAAAAAGGGCAGTCTAGGCAAAAAACAGGGTTGCACATATATATAAAAAAAAAATGAGGCCAAGGACCCAGCACCGCCAATCAAAAGCTTGACGGACAGGCAAAACCAAAGCTCGAAGAATAGATGTTGTCGGTAACAATGGAGCGGTCAAAGCAAAGCCAGAAGCATTTCATAAGCCTGTAGGCACTTGTAAATTCTTCTTCCCCAATGAATGAGGAAGCAATCAGAAGCAGCCGTCCAAGAATGACTTGGTCAAGGAATCATCCCAAGGCCCACGCCTCATCATCCAGTCTTCTCATCCAAACCTTTTCACTAAAGGAACCACAAATCCCATTTCCCAAAGCCAAACACAGTTCGGCCAAAGCCGAACTACGGCGACCTGAGCTCCTCACAATGAGGGGAACGTAGGCAACCAGCAATGGTCCGGTCATAAACACATTCAAATTCCTGAAAACCCGGTCTCATCAAATGACCTCCCCTATAGACACAGTCAGATTCCAGAAAACCCGGTCTCATTAACGACCTCCCTATACACAAACCTTTCTTTCACACCAGCCAACCTTGATCCGTGACACTGGTTGACTTTCTCCTCATGATTAATAAGAATGTTTCTTCATATCGAGATTAGTGGTTGAATAACCCGAGCATTAATAAAGGGTTTTAAGCAATCTTGTGATCATTGTAAATAAAACAAGTTTTCAGATGTCTTGACAAGTCTTCTCTTTCTACATCTTAGGAAAAATAGTGATAAACACTGATTTTCTGTCAGCAGGGGCTTCCATACACTTTTACAAACCCTTCTACGCTTATACTCTCTCAAAAGAGTCAAACCCAAAGCGAGTTTTTGTGCCTACATCGAATAAGGCCATCGGAATAACACAAAATCGGGATGTATTCCCACCTTTCGAAAAATATGCCCCTGTATGTATTTCTGAGAATCTTTTCTTTCACATCTTCTTAAGGTTGACTGATTGACTAAAGAAAATAAAAAGAGAGAGAGAGAGAGAAGGATAGGTTTTCCCTCTTCTGCCACAATTCGCATTAGGGCTGCCTCGAAAACTCTGTCAAAGCATTCCATTAAACTGGGGCTTCTTTAGCCATTTTTGGGATTCACATCGGGTTTTTCACTAGGTCCCTAGATGGATTCAGTTTTGGTCAGATCAACCTCAGGATCACTTTCGCAGTACCAATCATATTGGGATTTTCGCTAGGTCACCAGACTGGGGCTTCACCAAGTCACTTGTTCGTAACCTAAAACTTCGCCTACTCAGTTCATCCAACCAGGGCTTTGCCAGTGAAAGGATCTTTCATGGGGCTTTGCAGAAAGTTCTTCCTCAGACCGGGGCTCCGATGAGTTGCATCCATCCCTAGAAGAGAGGTTTGGTCACTTCGACATCTGCTTTAGTCTTTGGTTATAAAAGCCTATCGACATCAGCTTCAAATGCCAGAATGTGAGAAAGGAACATTCATCGAGACCCGAGTTTTAAACCCAGTCTCAGCCCAAGAGGGAATCCTAGTCCACGTTGACAACATCTCAGCAACAACAGCAGTTCAGTCCGCACTCGAGGGATACGACCCCACCTGTTTGAAACCCGTCTTAAACAATTCCCAAACACATTCCATATGTACATCCAGACCCAGTCTCTACCATGTTTCCAAGAAAAAATCACCCCTAGGCTCAAGTAACGTGCCAATTGCTAATAATACATTTTCTCTCAAAAGCGCCTTCGTTACTTTCGTTATAACGAGATAACACCAGGCGACAGTTTCCTAATTGTCAAAAATCCAACTTAAGATACCTCTATCACGAATAGTGAAGTATGCTTAAGTTCTTCTAGCTTTAGCTCCCTCTATCTCTGTCAAAAAGAGATAGCGCCGCAAGCTTTAGTCTTCGTTATTTCCGTCATAAAGAAATAACGTCATCCAGCTTTAGCTCCCTCTATCTCTGTCAAAAAGAGATAGCGCCGTAAGCTTTAGCTTCCGTTAGAATGAAATAATGTCAGGTGACAACCTCCATTAATTGTCAAAACTCTCAAGGATCCTAGACATCGTTCCTAACTGTCTAGATGATGTTTGAACTACGATCAAGGCTTGATTCCTCCGGGATACGTAGGTAGCCTTTCATAAAAAGGTTCAGCCATCCGACCACATTGGTCACCTTTTTCTTTCCCCATTCCTCAATGGTGTATAAGCTTTTCATAAAAGTCCAAGTTTCTGACCACTTTGGTCATCCCTCTTTATTTGGCACATTCTTATGAAGGATTGGTTGTTTGACTTCCTAGGTCACCCCGTTTCCATCCTTATAGGAAGGGACCAAATATCTCTTTGCCATTGTCCCAAGGAGGTCAGGTAGGTGACCTCTTTTGGTCACCCAATTCCAACCTGTGTCTGCAATTCCATTCCAGTTCCAAGGGCAATGAAAAGCACAGTTCAGGCTTAATGAGTCGCGCGACATAACAAGCCATGTCGTGCGACATAGAAAGCCACATCAGACATCAGACATCAGCAATGTGCTGCTTTTCCCAGGGCAATCCCCGACATGTCAAAGGCTGCAAATGCCAGTCATACACCTCTCAAATGCATAGGGGAGGGTGGGTTCATGTACCCCATGTACACCCATGCATTCATCTACTTGGTACATATTCAAGTCAGAAATCCATTTAAGCCATCCATTCAAACCATTCAGTTCAAGCTAGTTACCCTACCATTGTCATTTCATAAATGCATGCGACAAAAGGGATAGCAATGTACATTCAAACCAAAATAGATCAAGTCTAAGAAATGTGCATAAGCAAAAAATAACAAGATGTGTTTTCCCCAAAAGGGGTACAATAGCCAAAAAGTCATAAATGTCTAGGGAAGGGGCTACTCTGAGTCATCTCCATCGTCCTCTCCATCATCATCTCCATCCTCGTCGTCATCCTCAGCCTCCTCTGGCTCATCGTCGGGATCGTCAGAAGGTGCCTCATAAGCTATGGTCTCCGTGCGATAATAATCATCAAGCTCAGTGATAACAGTGGAGTCAAGCTCATAGTCTGTGGCCGTCTCAGCTCCACCATCCTCATCCTCATCCTCATCCTCATCCTCATCATCAATCTCAATGGAGTGCGGTGAAGAGGCACATTTGGCCTCTTCGTCCGAGGCGTCGGTCCACTAATGCCTCCGCTGGTGCCTGCATCATCAGAGCGACTCTTCTTCCTTCTCGGCTGGCCAGGTGGAGGGATATCGATCGAACCCTGTGATCGGCACTGATTCTTCCAAAAGCTCATACCTTTCGGAGCTTGCTAATCATGCCCACAGGCGCCGGTATAAGCCCCAGTCAAGTGCCTGTAAGCTCGAGCCGATACCTGCTACAAGCGGACATAATAAGTCTCAAAATGCGGTTCTTGATAACAGAAGAGATGCAATCAATCCAAAAGACGTAAGTGAGTAATACTTACGGTATCTAGAACCTCGCGGAACCACCAGATGAGGATGAGTCTGTGACATATCAATATGGGCTCGCCTCATGCGACCGCCACCCTGATAATCAATGAAAGTCGGGGGCAAAGGAGGTCTAGCTACGTAGCCAGTCGAGGGTCCCGCACTGGAGCACCATAACCAACCCCTGGTCCGCTGGGACTGAATATGCCTGGCCACGTACAAAGTATAGTCCCCCTCCCGTGTGTAGAGATGTGCCGCCAAGCCTACAATCAGAGCATCTACATTCGCCAACTGGCGAGGCAGCCACATCCTAGCTGGTGGATCATCAGGGATCCGAGCATGCCTATTCGGCCCATGCTGTCTATACACCCTCTCTCCTAAATACAAGGCATCTCCAGACAAACCCACCAGCAGCTTGCGACACTCTGTCAAGTGCGCAGCGTGATCCAAATCCAGGTCATCGTAACGGCCAGTCCAGGGGAACATACTCAGCCTCTGTGGAATCCCTCTCAAGCACCTCAGCGTGTCGTGATACGAGGCCGTAATCCTGCACCTCGAACCCTCCGGTGTCCTAGTCTGTCTCCTGGCACTCTTCGTCCACCGTCCGAGAGCAGAAAGGTGGTGGCAGGAAACTCATCCCCGTATCCGCCACTCGTAATGTGCCTAAAATACTCGAAAGCCCAAGCCTGAAAAGAAGAAGAAGAAGTCAAAACAAGGAAAAAGGATAGAATGAAATGTGCAAAAGAAAGGAGGTCAAGATGAGAGAATACCTCAAAAGCCAGATGACAGCAAGTAAAATACTCCGCCTTCCCTCTGCTGACGTCATCTAGGGCCAAATACATCTCAGCTAAACCGGCCTCACCCCAGGATAGATTCCCCACGGTGTCCCAGGCTCTCAAAAGCTCCAACAGTGAAGTCAAGGCAGTAGATGCGCTGTTAATAAACAGCATGTCAGAGAAGCCCACCCATACAAAAGCCCTCGCTAATCTCTCGGCTCTCAGCCGGCTCTCAACAGGGTCATCAACGACAATGTAGTCCCTACTCTGCCCCTCAATCAAGCCATGTAGTACCCCTAACTCATATCCATTCCCCTTCTTGATCCGGGGAACGAAACCAAGTAAGCCCATAAAATCAGCATCAGCAATAGGCTGGGGCTCAACTCCCTGTGCAGGCTCCTCTATATAGAGCGGCTCATCCGTAAAGGGCAGTCCTGTAATGACCGCAAAGTCCAGCGGAGTGACTGTCGTCTCACCCCAAGAGAAGTGAAACAAGTGAGTGGTCTCCCACCAAAACTCTCTGAATGCCCTCACCAGATCCACACTCCTCTGAGTGCCTCCGATGGCCTTCGCCATCTCAAAGAATTGCCCTAGCCCAGCAGCGTAAATCAGGCCCTTAGGCGAGTCCATCTGCTCCTGGCTACCCTAAGCAAGCTATCCCATAGCCTGCCAATCACCTCAGGGGAGCCACGGGTGCGCAATCCCTGCAAGAAAACATGGCACAAATATTAATATTTCGTGCTATTTCTTGAAATCGTCTCAAATGAAAAATAGGTCAAAACCTATCATCTAAGAGCATGCATTTTAACATCACACTTCCTAGGTCCATTCATGTTCATAGACCAATGCAAATAAAATTCAAATGCAGTCTGGAAAAATCAAATCGATTTCACCCAAATCAAAATTTTTCAAAAAAAAAAAAAAAAAAAAAAAAAAAACCTAGGTTGCTTACCACATCCTTCTTCCTGATATCCGAAGTATGCTCATCGAGCTGTGGGTAGAAATCTCCTCTTGATGCTTTCGGAAAAAATGGCCTTTGATTCCTTTGCACCCCCTTTCTTCGAGTAGCTAATTCGGCGTGTTGAGGAGCCCTTTTGGTCGGATAGAGCCTAGGAGGCATTTTCCAAGTTGAATCGAACTAAAGATTTGTTTGTTTTCTCTCGACCCCTCTCAAATCTCCCTCTGAGGTTGCTCTCTCTCTTCTCGCCGTCGCCTCCCTCTCAATTTCAAGTCTAATTTAATTTCAAAATGGCGACTGTGCGATTTTTAATAAATCTGTCCACAGGGCCTGTTATGTCGTGCGACATACTAAGCCCCTGTGGCTGATTTTTACAATTTTGCCCCTGAAGACTCCATTTTACAATTTTGTCCCCCGTAGGCCTCTTTTACCATTTACGCCCCTGGCATTTCTAATTACTTTCAATCCAGTTTTCCCTCCAGTGCCCTCGTGGCCTATTTTACAAATTTACCTCTGTGACTCAGTTTATTTGTCCTTGGCATTTTCAATTTTATTTTTCAAATAATCAGGGTACATCCCAGTTTTCTTTACAAAAAAATTATCCGGATACGTCCCACTTTTCTTTACAAAAAAAAAACTATTGATTCCTTCCAACTTCTCTACAAAATCCAACCCTTTTCGCGATCTTCGTTATCGCCAAATGGGATAACGATTCCTCCGGGAAATTCTCCGTTATTGCCAAATGGGATAACGATTCCTCCGGGAAATTCTTCGTTATCGCCAAATGGGATAACGATTCCTCCGGGAAATTCTCCGTTATTGCCAAATGGGATAACGATTCCTCCGGGAAATTCTCCGTTATTGCCAAATGGGATAACGTTTCCTCCGGGAAATTCTCCGTTATTGCCAAATGGGATAACGTTTCCTCCGGGAAATTCTCCGTTATCGCCAAATGGGATAACGTTTCCTCCGGAAAATCCTCCGTTATCGCCAAATGGGATAACGTTTCCTCCGGGAAATCCTACGTTATCGCCAAATGGGATAACGTTTCCTCCGGGAAATCCTACGTTATCGCCAAATGGGATAACGTTTCCTCCGGGAAATCCTCCGTTATCGCCAATTGGGATAACGTTTCCTCCGGGAAATCCCCCGTTATTGCCAAATGGGATAATGTTTCTTGTTAAAAATTTCAGTTATTGCCGGAAGGCAATAACATTTCGCTTTATTTCGATCTCCGTTATTTCCGAATGACGGATATAATATTTCGACCTTTTCTCGCTTTATTTCGATCTCCGTTATTTCCGAATGACGGAATAATATTTCGACCTTTTCTCGCTTTATTTCGATCTCCGTTATTTCTGAATGACGGAATAATATTTCGACCTTTTCTCGCTTTATTTCGATCTCCGTTATTTCCGAATGACGGAATAATATTTCGACCTTTTCTCGCTTTATTTCGATCTCCGTTATTTCCGAATGACGGAATAACATTTCGACCTTTTTTCGCTTTATTTCGATCTTCGTTATTCCAAGGTGAAGGAATAACATTTCGACTCAATAAAAGCTCGAACTACGACCTGGCTTGATTCCCCCGGGATACGTAGGTAGCCTCCTGTAGGTTCAGTCAATTTGTCACATATGACACCCTCTTTCCCCAGTGGATTCTGAACTACGATCAAGGCTTGATTCCTCCGGGATACGTAGGTAGCCTTTCATGAAAGGTCCAGCCACTCGACCAACTTGGTCACCCAATCCGTCTCGGCATTCGCCAGATTGGATCCTTTTCTATCGACAACCCCACTCGCCCTGCAAGTGACGTTGCCGAGGGGCTTCTGTAAATACCCAAATCTGGCTCATGCCTTCCGGTTAATTTTCCCGGCAATTCCGGTAATTTTTTCGGTAATTCCTCGGACTTTCCTACAGTTCCGGAATAATTTCAGAAATGTTCCAAGCCTTTTAAGGGCTGAAGGGAATGCTTGGTGATTAAGAAACACGTTTTTCTTAATCCCAAAACCCTTCTAGAAGACTGCCACCTTGCATGTTTCTAGAAGGGACTGAAAGTGGCTACTTATGTCGTGCGACATAATCAGCCAGGGAGAGTTCTAGAATCATGCCACCTTGCATGTTTCTAGAAGAATCCAGAAGTGGCTACTTATGTCGTGCGACATAACCAGCCAGGGAGAGTTCTAGAAGGTTGCCACCTTGCATGTTTCTAGAAGGAAAACGATTATGGCTTGTTATGTCGTGCGACATAACCAAGGTTCTAAAAATCGCTAGGCGGCGCCTAGGCGGCGGCCGGCGGCCTGGGCGCCTAGCGCGCGGGCCGAGGCGGGGGGCCCCGCGAATTTACACACATTTTTATATATATTCCATAGTTTTTGTCCATAGTGACAAATTCAAGAGTATAAATATATAAATCTTGAACAACTCAACTATGGGTCAGGGCATTTCGGTCATTGAACCATAACATTAGAAGACGGATAAAAACTCCAGAAGACCGTTTGAGGCCCTTAGAAGCGTTTTTTGGCCTATTTATGGGCCGCTCATGGGGCATAGCCCAGTCACTTTTGTTCCTCTCGAAAAGACGGTCGTTTTGATATGCTGTGCGTCCCGTAACTCCTTCGAAATCAAAAGTTACACCCATTACGGTCGAACGCATCTAAAAACTCGAACGCCAACTCTTCGACCGCCTAGACCGCCCAATCCCGCCTAGGCCCCGCCTAGCCCCGCATAGTCCCGCCTAATCCCGCCCAGCCCGCCCAACCGCCTAGACCGCCTAGCCCGCCTAGCCCCGCCTAGACCCGCCTAGCCCGCCTAGCGCCTAATTGCCCCGCCTAGCCTAAAGTCGCGGCGCCCGGCCGCCGCCTAGCGCCTAGGCGCCGCCTAGGCGGCCGCCTAGGCTGATTTTTAGAACACTGGACATAACAAGCCCATGCAGGCAGCCTATAAATAGAGGCCTTCACCTCTCATTTGGGACACACCTTTTTCCACCCCTCAGTCCCCCTCTATAGGGAATACGTCCAGAAGTATCCTCTCTCCTCACATACCCCCCAAATCACATTAATCCTCCCAAATCAATCACACACAAACTTCCCACACACACACTTCATAATACACATCAAGAATCAAGGAGTTCTCAAGGAACCAAGGCTCAAGCTCAACCCCGGAGGTTGCTGTTTTGAAGGCCCCTATATCTAACTTGATATAGGGAGTCGTGGTCTTCAAGGGTAACGATTTTCTACCCTTTTTCACTCTCTATTTCCTTTGAATGTGAAATCTCTATGCTAAATGCGTTGATAATGTTGTTTCCTGATTAAAGATGCATACTTTATCCTCATATTGCTTAGATCCATATCCATTCTATTTCATGTAAAGGCTCCGGCTTGACTTGGTTTCGCATGAACACTCAAGATGAGTGTGGATCCCGCATATCCACACCCTCTTGAAGTGTTCATTATTGATAAACATGCTCTCTGAGATTTGTTTATGAAGTAACTTGACCATTTTGGTGCTTTGTTACCTCTGCAAATCTCAGCTGTTTAGGCTTCTGCAAAATGGCTTGTTATGTCACGCGACATAGGCAGCCTATGTCACGCGACATAAGTAGCCAGTTTGCAGAATCCTCATCTTTTCAGCTGTAATCTGATGTTTGCCTTTTCTAATGCATCAATCTGCATTTAAACTAAAACATTTGCATACAGAGCAGCATCATTTGCATTCAAAGTAATATCCTTTGCATTAAAATCTCTTTTTTTTATGTTAAAGGTGCATCATTTGCATTAAAAGTCATTTCTCTTGCCTTCAAAATAACATCTTTATGCATCATTTGCACCCAAAATATTATTTTTCTCATAAAAATGCATCATTTGCATAAAAATCATATCTTTATATAAAAATTGCATCCTTTGCATTCAAAATCCCTTTTCACATTAAAAAAGCATCCTTTGCAACCCAAAATGTCATCTTTTCATTAAAAATGTCATTTTTTACATGCACTTCCCCATTCCCCCATTAGCAACCTAGGAACGGACCGGTGTAAAAGATCCTATCTTTACATCGTTCCTTCCATAAAGGTTTCATAGTCTCTTTAGAAAGGGACACCTTCGAACCCTATATCTCCGATTATCACTTAAGATGAGTATGAAGCATCTATACGAGCTCGACCATCTTAAAGTGTAGGATTGATGGGCTAAGGACCCTCCTTTTCTAAGGAACCTCATCTTTGACTATAAAGAGAGTCATTCTCTCGATCACGCAAGTCCCAAGGTCCAAAAAATGCGATGATCACAAGTCCAAGATGAGGGCGGGATCATAATCCCGAATACATAAAATCCAAGAAATCCCGAGCGATAACCAATAAATGGTTTGTACGTCCGGAAGACGACTTGGGACATTCCCTCCCCCTATTTTCAAACACATGCACACAAGAAAGCACGCAAGCAAGCACGATTAATGGGATCTTGGGAGACTTGCTCCGGCAAGGCACCTTGGGTGAACGACGATCCGTTCTTCCTAAGGGGTAACTTAACCTCCGAACCCATAAAACCTTTTTTTCAAAGTTTTGAGGTAATCAAAATGGCGTGGCGACTCCGTTTTTCAAATTAAACCGGATGTCTTCAAACTCGCGTGAATCCAACAAACACAAATTTGGGCACACATTCACAGGATCTCACTCTTCCGGAATCAGAGGCAACTACACAAGAAGTGGCTAGTACTTCAGTTGGGAGACCTAAGAGAGTAATCAAGCCACCGGTCAGGTATGGGTTTGAAGACATGGCTTCATATGTTCTTGTTCTTAGTAGTGGAGACCCAAGTACTTTTAAGGAGGCTATAAACAGTCCGAAAAAGGACAAATGGGTAACTGCTATGGCGGAGGAGATGGAGTCACTGTACAAGAATGATACATGGGATTTGGTGGAGCTTCCTAAAGGGAAACGTGCTATTGGTTGCAAGTGGGTTTTCAAGTGTAAGGAGGCAGTATCAGAAAAAGAGGGGGAAAAGTTCAAGGCTCGTTTGGTAGCAAAGGGGTATTCACAGCAAGAGGGGGTGGATTATAATGAGATTTTTTCGCCTGTTGTGAGACATACTTCCATTCGGATTGTGTTGAGTCTTGTAGCGCACTATGATTTGGTGTTGGAGCAGATGGATATGAAAACTGCGTTTCTACATGGTGAGTTGGATGAGCAGATTTTCATGGAGCAACCACATGGGTTCACGGAGCGCCCGGGCAGGAGCGTTTGGTTTGTAGATTGAAGAAGTCACTTTATGGGCTGAAGTAGTCTCCGAGGCAATGGTATACGAGGTTTGACTCCTACATGGCACGTATTGGCTACAAGCGTTGTGAGTATGATTGCTGCGTGTATGTGAAGAGCCTTGATGATGGTTCTTTTATTTTTCTGTTACTGTATGTGGATGATATGCTTATCGCGGGTAGAAGTAAGAACGAGGTCAATCAGTTGAAGGCCTTGTTGAGTACAGAGTTTGACATTAAGGATTTGGGGGAAGCCAAGAAGATTCTTGGGATAGAGATTCGCCGAGACAGGAAATCTAGGAGATTGTGGTTGTCTCAAGCCGGCTATGTGGAGAAGGTGTTGGAGAGGTTCAATATGCGGGATACAAAACCTGTGAAGACACCATTGGCGAGTCATTTTAATTTATCTGCCTCAGATTCCCCGAGTTCGACTGAAGATATTCAGAGTATGTCAAAGGTTCCCTATGCAAGCGCAGTGGGATGTCTCATGTATGCTATGGTTTGCACGAGGCCAGACTTGGCGCAAGCTATTAGTGTGGTTAGCAAGTATATGGCGAATCCGGTAAACAAAGATTGTGAAGCGATCAAGTGGATTCTCGATATTTCAAGTGGCACTATGGATTATGGCATCATGTTTGGAGGTAAGAGTGAGAAGCTTTCTGTTGTGGGGTATGTTGATTCTGATTATGCGGGTGACTTGGATCGGAGGAGGTCGACTACGGGTTATGCGTTTACTCTTGGTGGTGGACCCATATGTTGGAGATCTATGATCCAATCTATCATTGCATTGTCTACAACGGAAGCGGAGTATATGGCAGCGGTTGAAGCTGCAAAGGAGGCCTTATGGCTTCGGGGTTTAGTCAACGAGCTGGGCATTCGGCAAGGTGGAGTGAAGTTGCTTTGTGACAGTCAAAGCGCGATTTTCTTGGCAAAGAATCACATTTATTATCAACGGACGAAGCATATTGATGTTCGGTTTCACAAGATTCGGGAGTTGATCGATATGGGTGAGGTTGTGCTAGAGAAGGTTCACACTACGGAGAATGCTGCAGATATGTTGACGAAGCCGGTTACTACTGACAAGTTCAAGCATTGTTTGGACTTGTTGCACATCTCGAGCTGTTAGAGATGGGGGTTCGAGCTGGTTCCTTGTATCTTCTGTTGGGTGGGGTGAATGCTCGCCAAGGTGGAGATTGTAGGATGTGGCTCGACATTCGCTTGGTAGGTTTGAGGCGGGCGCCCCACTTATGGTGAGGCGGACGCCTGGAGGTACGTAGCTTGGGGCCATTTGTTCTTGCTTTAAGGCGGCCGCATCAATGTAGGTGTGGCGGGCGCTTCGGCTCCAGAAGGTATGGCTGGGTTTTGGTGTCTCCAGGCGAGCGCCTGATTCTTCTTGAGGCGCACGCCTCAATGCCAGAGCGGGGGGGGGTTTATTATTTTTTTTTTTTGGGTTTCTGCGTTATTTTTCTTTAGTTGGGCTAGGGCTTGAGTAGTATATATATTACTTTGTAACCCTATGTAAACTTGGAGAGAAAATTGCACATAATAATACAGAAACGGAGATTCAAAACCCCAATCAATTTCTTCTCTTTCGATTTCTCATTGCTTGATTGCTTGTGTGTTCTTGTTATTGTCAATTGGCTTCCGCTGCGATTGCACAACACCTTGACTTTAAGTGATGGCAACAAAAGATGTTCTACTTGACCACCTTGAACTTAGAGAGGTTTCTTATGGAAGATCCTACAAAGTTGGGTGAAAATGTGATAGATGTTCAAGCCGTGAGTGCGGTTGAAGCATGCGAATTTTCTTTATCGGAACTATATACTTAATGAATTGTCGGATTCATTATAAAACGTATATAGTACCAAGAAAATTACAAAATATTTGTGGGAGTCATTGGACTATAAATGTGAGCACCCCAACCCGGGACCTAACACGTGTCCCGAGCTAAGGGAGCTCAAACTAAGAAAACCATCCCTATTTTTAAAACATTTATTTGCCTTAAAAAGAAAACCACCTTTCAAACTTACAATTTTAAAATCAATTAGTAATATCTCTACTTAGAGGAAATCCAACCATAACTTTAATAAACCGATATCTGATCAAATACATTGGAAACCTTAATTAACATCCGTTTAACAAAAGGGTTTTCCATACAAAATATAAAAGAAGAATACTTAACAAATACTCCTAACAACCCATTCCTATACTTAACTTGTCAAGTCCCAAAAGCAAAGTCCACAATGATACCCCGGCCTCACTGGTTCGGGTCACCTGTCTCGGAATCTAAAACAGTAAAGGGAGAGGGGTGAGAATAAATCTCAATGAGCTATTATGGATGCAGCAAGATGCCATACAGGATGCAACACGTAGCATGGCAACATTTAACACCTTATGAAAGCAGTAAACACCTTACGTTACCTCATTTTACCTTTTTCCGTCTGAACAATAAGTCGTACAACGTTGGGAGTAAAACTCCACTCTTTGGTGAACTGCCCCCATGCACATTCACCGCTTATAGGTCTCATACCCCAGAGATCCATATAAGAAAAACAGGATACATATATGACCCCTATATTTAGAGTATCATATACTATCATCGCCATCGCAGAGAGCCGTTGGCTTCATACGTAGCATTCCCCGGTTTCTCCTAATCGCAGCAGTATGTAAAGGCTACTTATCACTCAAGCATAATAGCCGCACAACCCCACCCCGTGGCCACAGAGTGGGAAGGGTCACCGTATGATGTACCTTCAATCACTTATTGAACAAATCAATAATTGATTGGCATCCATCATACCCACTCCGAACATATACACATTCAAGCACATAATAGATACTTGAATTATAATCCACAAAATGGGATAATCATATAACAACATGGTAATGTATACTCATGCAAATCCATACCATAGTGCAACAATTTATGTAATGCACAATGCATAATATCATCCATGCATATGAACTCAATTGAGGTACAATATAACCACATAATCCACACCGAATACAAAATAAGCATGTACCAATTAATCCACACCGGATACAAAATAAGCATGTACCAATTAATCCACACCGGGATACAACACAACAACATGCTCATCTTCCATTAATGAAATAGTGAAACTTATGGTTTCTACGCTATTTCTAACTAATCACCAAGGATAGGGGAACAAGTAAGGTCATCAAGTACCTTAAACCAATCCTACGAAGTCATTACTTAACCTTGAATGAGCTTAATGAAAGTGCAAGATCTACTTCCCAAGTTCTAGCCATATTGGTGAAGTACGCATAAATCTTAATAACCAATTTCGTAACACATTCTATATTACCAAGTCTCTATAAGAATTTGTGCTAATTTAACTAGTTGGAGTTGCATTCTTAAGTGGCCCCAAAGTTCTACTTGAGTCTAGGTTAAAAGGAGTGAATCCTATCCGAATTGGATTAGGTCCTATCAATTTATAATGGTTAGAGATTATTCCCGAGGTTATTAGCAAAAATCAGCAAAAGAGAAGAACTGGGAAGATTCGTGACATGGGCGACCGCCCATGTCACTTGGGCGACCGCCCAAGTAAGTTACAAGAAGAGCCCACATTCTCGCGCCTTGGGCGGCCGCTCGGCCTATGGGCGACCGCCCATGGCCCCTTTCAAAGACACATACGAATTTCCAACTTAATTTTCTTAGTTTATTTCCTTTTTAATCTTTCCAAATTTCATGAATACTAAAGGGGTTCTCAAACCTTACATAACTCAACTTCAATCATCTAACCCAAATAAATATAAATCTAGATTACCCACCACAAGAATTTCAACCCATCTCATTAACATTTTTCAAGTTAAACTCTCTTAACCCAACCAAACACATTTTCTTATACTATTGATCAACTTCTATGAACCAAAACCTCATTCTCCAATATTAACCAAATTTCCCTAAACCCTAAGAAGATTTCAATTCATCAAACCATTAAAATACAACAACAATAACAACATATTTCATGAGCATTCAAAGAAGGGAAAATCATAATAACTCACTTTTGGATTTTATAAGGAAGGTTGATCTATTTAGCTAGATGAACTCCCCAAGATGATCCAACTCCAAAGGTGCTCCTAAACTTGAGTTTGGTGGAAGATTTGCTTGGCTTCAAGAATGGAGCTTGAAAGCTTCCATGGAGGATCTTCAATGGTTTCTCTAGGAGGAAGTATGAACAAAATGAAGAAGGAGGAAGAAGAGTGAGGAGTAAGAGGGAGTAGGGGAAAAAGGTGAGGAGGATGATGAAGGGGGGGGGGCCGGATGGAGGGGTATGGGGGAGAGGAGAGGGGAACACTTGGAGGCCTAGGAAGAGTCTTAACATTTGGCCCCTCCCTCCTATTAATAAGAAAGCCCCACCACAAGGTAAATAAACCATTTATAAATCAAGCCTTCCCATTTTAATATAAATTGACTCCTTTAATAATTAAAGACTTCCCACAATTAATTTAAATCCTCATTTCTAATTCATTATTCCACACATTTTAACTTCATCATACACATTATTTATTTTCTATTTTTATTTTCCTTTAAGAGGCTTTAGGTACTTTCTCTAGCAATCCTAAGGTCCTAGAAATCCTTCCAACCATCTTATCATAAATTAAGAAATTAAAACATAATTGATCACATAAAGATAACATAAATATTAAAAGCATACAATATAATATTTAAAATTAGTGCCCGGGGTTGGGGTCGTTACACTCACTCCCCCTTAAAGAAAATTCGTCCCGAATTTGACTGTCACTTACCCTAAGGTTCAAAAAGCAAAGATTACCTTTCACACATTCTAACTTAACATTTTTAATTAGATTTCTCAAAGGCATGATTCCACTATACATTCTCATAACCCGAGTACTCTAGGACTTCACTTCCCAATTAGTCTCTTTCAATTCTATGATTTTTCCAAGATTTTCCAATTTCATAAGTAATGTGATACTACAACTTAATATTCCGAGAATACTATACCATCATCACTAACCCGAAATTTCACGACCTCAAAGAAAGTATATTCAAATAAAAGTATTACATCTTATGTCTCCCAATACATTACGATATCACATTTAAACTTCAAATACTCTATAAGCTGCCCCAAATCGGTCTATAAGTCGACTCACCAACATTTCCTAAAACTTCAAATGGATTAACAAACTTTGGCGCTAAATTACCTTAGACCTTGCTTCCCCAATTTCATCCCAACAAATTAGAGATCGATATTTTCTTTCCTAACAACGTCTCATACGGTTTTATCTTACTGTTAGAATGATAACTGATATTATACACACCCAACCACTGGTAATCATATTTCCTGTCGACTACAAAAATCCTTCAACTCTTAGGATCGGTAACCATCCCCGATAGAGAACTTCAAAAGATAAGATTCCGTTTAAATCACACAAACAATTGTAACCGCTCTCGAACAATGATAAGAAATTTCCGCTCTATCTAAGTTAACTTCCTCGAAACATACGCTATCACTTCCCATTTTGCATAACACTACACCCTGATCTTCCTTTAATACACACTTAAAATTTCACAAGATTCTCACATTCACTAGGTAAGGTAAGAGCCAACCTATTTTTCCATTACTAACAATATGATTCATCCTCATCACAACCTACACCATTTATACGCCCTTTAGATTCAACCAAAGTAATGACTTTACAATTCTTAAGGGTTCATTAAATTTCTTAGGTAGTACTTGCTAACTCAAAGATCACGGACTCAACCTCACAAGATCCTTGGCAACACCCGAGTTTAAGACTATAAAACCCAAAATTTGTAATCCTCTCGAGCTAACTCATACTAGCTAAACTTTGCATACAGGACTCCTCACAAGGTATCATTAACCCAACTCTCAAATTATTTTTACAATCTTCCCGAAACTTTAATTAACAAAGATATCATCAATTCTAATTACCCTAAAGCCGCCAAAATAAGAATTACAATTCTGCTTATCCTACTCAGAACCAACACAACAAAATATACTAACGAAAGCACATTTAACATTTACTCGCAACTAGCACATAAAATTTTGGAAAAGACTCCCTAAGCAAGTCTAGCATATACCAATTACTCTTCACATCTTAATTCAAAACTTTCACCCTAAACATCCTCAAAACATCAGAATCTCACATTTAAGGTTCACTTATAACAATTACCAATATAAGCAATTTAGGCATGGAAAAGGGAGACTCACCTATTAGGATAGTCTATCATTATACAATAACTACTTAACCCTCCAGGTCAAGTATATCTAAGAATCGTAAAATAATAACTATACCAATTCAACTGGCAATACATGCTCAGCCATAACCACATAACCATCGTGGTAAACCAAAGAAGGTTCGAGGTATTCTCTCATAAGAGCAGAATCCTCTAACAATAAAACAATTTCTCAACAATGTATGTCACATGTAAGCAAAATGTGATGCCAATTATAAATGATATGCAACAGGATCTATAAAGTATGACCCCTACTTCGAGACAGAAAATATACCTCTAGTGACCTCCGGGGATCCATCTCTCTTGGACCCAAAACACACACTTGACCTTGGACCTTCTCTTTGGTTTCCCTTCCTTATCTCTTTTGATACCACCTCTTTGACCCTTTCGACCGGCACCCGAAGCTAACCTCGACGAAATGCGTGACAATTTTTCTTGTAGTGCCCCGCTCCTCCACAATTCAAACATTTCCCTTGCTTACTCCAACACTGTCTTCGGTGTGACCCATCTTCTTGCAATATTTACACATCATCCCATACCGTTTGGGTACTGGCCTAGACGAAGAGGCTACCACAAGTTTCTCTCTCATCCTACCTGAAGTTAAAGCCCTTGGCTGATCTCCAATCTCACCTTCCCATTTCCCACTATTTTCCTCAATATTTTTCTCGATCTTCTAAGCTCTCTCTAAGGCCGTCTCGATAATTGGTGAAGCTATCAATCCCAAATTTCTTCCTAAACTCAGTCCTCAAACCTTTTATAAACCTATGAACTCTTTTCGCTTCATACGATACCAAATGAGGGCAACTTCTAGCTAATTCCTCAAACCTAATGACATACTGATTCACCGGCATGAGCCCTTGTTCTAGTCCTAAGAATTCGATCTCCTTCTTGTCCCTTGTAACCATCGAAACGAAATAATCCTCGAAATGTTTGGTGAAATTATCCCAAGTCTCGGGGCGTATGATCCCGCTCTCCCAACTTCCCTTCAATATTTGCCACCACCGATCGCCTAAACCTTCAAGTTTGAACACGGCATACCTAACTTTCTCCTTGTTGGGACTTTCTATAACCTCGAAAATTCTATTCATTTCTCGCTAACCATTCTTCTCGCCTTTAACGGGTTCGGACCTCCGTTAAAGCTCTGGGGTTCATCTTCACAAATCTTTCCAATCCATCACTTTGACATCCTTCATGTGGATTAGGAACCGATCCTCTAGTCTCCATACCTTGTACAAACTCCCCGAATAATTTCATCATCTCTGCATTCTGAATTCCACCTATACCCATATCTACTTCCTTTCCTAGCACCTTTCGCTGATCATCCTTGCTTCCGGCCATTAGAACGAACTCCCGCATAAAACACTCGACGTCAATTTCCACACATTCCCCTTAGTTTAGACATCTACCCTCGACCTCTAAACTAAGCTCGATATTAACCGCTGAGCACCCCAACCCGGGACCTAACACGTGTCCCGAGCTAAGGGAGCTCAAACTAAGAAAACCATCCCTATTTTTAAAACATTTATTTGCCTTAAAAAGAAAACCACCTTTCAAACTTACAATTTTAAAATCAATTAGTAATATCTCTACTTAGAGGAAATCCAACCATAACTTTAATAAACCGATATCTCGATCAAATACATTGGAAACCTTAATTAACATCCGTTTAACAAAAGGGTTTTCCATACAAAATATAAAAGAAGAATACTTAACAAATACTTCTAACAACCCATTCCTATACTTAACTTGTCAAGTCCCAAAAGCAAAGTCCACAATGATACCCCGGCCTCACTGGTTCGGGTCACCTGTCTCGGAATCTAAAACAAGAAAGGGAGAGGGGTGAGAATAAATCTCAATGAGCTATTATGGATGCAAAGAAGATGCCATACAGATGCAACACGTAGCATGGCAACATTTAACACCTTATGAAAGCAAGAAACACCTTACGTTACCTCATTTTACCTTTTTCCGTCTCGAACAATAAGTCGTACAACGTTGGGAGTAAAACTCCACTCTTTGGTGAACCGCCCCTACGCACATTCACCGCTTATAGGTCTCATACCCCGTAGATCCATATAAGAAAAACAGATACATATATGACCCCTATATTTAGAGTATCATATACTATCATCGCCATCGGCAGAGAGCCGTTGGCTTCATACAGAGCATTCCCCGGTTTCTCCTAATCGCAGCAGCATGTAAAGGCTACTTATCACTCGCACAATAGCCGCACAACCCCACCCCGTGGCCACAGAGTGGGGAAGGGTCACCGTATGATGTACCTTCAATCACTTATTGAACAAATCAATAATTGATTGGCATCCATCATACCCACCCGAACATATACACATTCAAGCACATAATAGATACTTGAATTATAATCCACAAAATGGGATAATCATATAACAACATGGTAATGTATACTCATGCAAATCCATACCATAGTGCAACAATTTATGTAATGCACAATGCATAATATCATCCATGCATATGAACTCAATTGAGGTACAATATAACCACATAATCCACACCGAATACAAAATAAGCATGTACCAATTAATCCACACCGGATACAAAATAAGCATGTACCAATTAATCCACACCGGGATACAACACAACAACATGCTCATCTTCCATTAATGAAATAGTGAAACTTATGGTTTCTACGCTATTTCTAACTAATCACCAAGGATAGGGGAACAAGTAAGGTCATCAAGTACCTTAAACCAATCCTACGAAGTCATTACTTAACCTTGAATGAGCTTAATGAAAGTGCAAGATCTACTTCCCAAGTTCTAGCCATATTGGTGAAGTACGCATAAATCTTAATAACCAATTTCAGAACACATTCTATATTACCAAGTCTCTATAAGAATTTGTGCTAATTTAACTAGTTGGAGTTGCATTCTTAAGTGGCCCCAAAGTTCTACTTGAGTCTAGGTTAAAAGGAGTGAATCCTATCCGAATTGGATTAGGTCCTATCAATTTATAATGGTTAGAGATTATTCCCCGAGGTTATTAGCAAAAATCAGCAAAAGAGAAGAACTGGGGAAGATCTGGTGACATGGGCGACCGCCCATGTCACTTGGGCGACCGCCCAAGTGAGTTACAAGAAGAGCCCACATTCTGCCGCCTTGGGCGGCCGCTCAGCCCCTATGGGCGACCGCCCATGGCCCCTTTCAGCACACATACGAATTTCCAACTTAATTTTCTTAGTTTATTTCCTTTTTAATCTTTCCAAATTTCATGAATACTAAAGGGGTTCTCAAACCTTACATAACTCAACTTCAATCATCTAACCCAAATAAATATAAATCTAGATTACCCACCACAAGAATTTCAACCCATCTCATTAACATTTTTCAAGTTAAACTCTCTTAACCCAACCAAACACATTTTCTTATACTATTGATCAACTTCTATGAACCAAAACCTCATTCTCCAATATTAACCAAATTTCCCTAAACCCTAAGAAGATTTCAATTCATCAAACCATTAAAATACAACAACAATAACAACATATTTCATGAGCATTCAAAGAAGGGAAAATCATAATAACTCACTTTTGGATTTTATAAGGAAGGTTGATCTATTTAGCTAGATGAACTCCCCAAGATGATCCAACTCCAAAGGTGCTCCTAAACTTGAGTTTGGTGGAAGATTTGCTTGGCTTCAAGAATGGAGCTTGAAAGCTTCCATGGAGGATCTTCAATGGTTTCTCTAGGAGGAAGTATGAACAAAATGAAGAAGGAGGAAGAAGAGTGAGGAGTAAGAGGGAGTAGGGGAAAAAGGTGAGGAGGATGATGAAGGGGGGCCGGATGGAGGGGTATGGGAGAGGAGAGGGGAACACTTGGAGGCCTAGGAAGAGTCTTAACATTTGGCCCCTCCCTCCTATTAATAAGAAAGCCCCACCACAAGGTAAATAAACCATTTATAAATCAAGCCTTCCCATTTTAATATAAATTGACTCCTTTAATAATTAAAGACTTCCCACAATTAATTTAAATCCTCATTTCTAATTCATTATTCCACACATTTTAACTTCATCATACACATTATTTATTTTCTATTTTTATTTTCCTTTAAGAGGCTTTAGGTACTTTCTCTAGCAATCCTAAGGTCCTAGAAATCCTTCCAACCATCTTATCATAAATTAAGAAATTAAAACATAATTGATCACATAAAGATAACATAAATATTAAAAGCATACAATATAATATTTAAAATTAGTGCCGGGTCGGGTCGTTACACTCACTCCCTTAAAGAAAATTCGTCCCGAATTTGACCGTCACTTACCCTAAGGTTCAAAAAGCAAAGATTACCTTTCACACATTCTAACTTAACATTTTTAATTAGATTTCTCAAAGGCATGATTCCACTATACATTCTCATAACCCGAGTACTCTAGGACTTCACTTCCCAATTAGTCTCTTTCAATTCTATGATTTTTCCAAGATTTTCCAATTTCATAAGTAATGTGATACTACAACTTAATATTCCGAGAATACTATACCATCATCACTAACCCGAAATTTCACGACCTCAAAGAAAGTATATTCAAATAAAAGTATTACATCTTATGTCTCCCAATACATTACGATATCACATTTAAACTTCAAATACTCTATAAGCTGCCCCAAATCGGTCTATAAGTCGACTCACCAACATTTCCTAAAACTTCAAATGGATTAACAAACTTTGGCGCTAAATTACCTTAGACCTTGCTTCCCCAATTTCATCCCAACAAATTAGAGATCGATATTTTCTTTCCTAACAACGTCTCATACGGTTTTATCTTACTGTTAGAATGATAACTGATATTATACACACCCAACCACTGGTAATCATATTTCCTGTCGACTACAAAAATCCTTCAACTCTTAGGATCGGTAACCATCCCCGATAGAGAACTTCAAAAGATAAGATTCCGTTTAAATCACACAAACAATTGTAACCGCTCTCGAACAATGATAAGAAATTTCCGCTCTATCTAAGTTAACTTCCTCGAAACATACGCTATCACTTCCCATTTTGCATAACACTACACCCTGATCTTCCTTTAATACACACTTAAAATTTCACAAGATTCTCACATTCACTAGGTAAGGTAAGAGCCAACCTATTTTTCCATTACTAACAATATGATTCATCCTCATCACAACCTACACCATTTATACGCCCTTTAGATTCAACCAAAGTAATGACTTTACAATTCTTAAGGGTTCATTAAATTTCTTAGGTAGTACTTGCTAACTCAAAGATCACGGACTCAACCTCACAAGATCCTTGGCAACACCCGAGTTTAAGACTATAAAACCCAAAATTTGTAATCCTCTCGAGCTAACTCATACTAGCTAAACTTTGCATACAGGGACTCCTCACAAGGTATCATTAACCCAACTCTCAAATTATTTTTACAATCTTCCCGAAACTTTAATTAACAAAGATATCATCAATTCTAATTACCCTAAAGCCGCCAAAATAAGAATTACAATTCTGCTTATCCTACTCAGAACCAACACAACAAAATATACTAACGAAAGCACATTTAACATTTACTCGCAACTAGCACATAAAATTTTGGAAAAGACTCCCTAAGCAAGTCTAGCATATACCAATTACTCTTCACATCTTAATTCAAAACTTTCACCCTAAACATCCTCAAAACATCAGAATCTCACATTTAAGGTTCACTTATAACAATTACCAATATAAGCAATTTAGGCATGGAAAAGGGAGACTCACCTATTAGGATAGTCTATCATTATACAATAACTACTTAACCCTCCAGGTCAAGTATATCTAAGAATCGTAAAATAATAACTATACCAATTCAACTGGCAATACATGCTCAGCCATAACCACATAACCATCGTGGTAAACCAAAGAAGGTTCGAGGTATTCTCTCATAAGAGCAGAATCCTCTAACAATAAAACAATTTCTCAACAATGTATGTCACATGTAAGCAAAATGTGATGCCAATTATAAATGATATGCAACAGATCTATAAAGTATGACCCCTACTTCGAGACAGAAAATATACCTCTAGTGACCTCTGGGGGATCCATCTCTCTTGGACCCAAAACACACACTTGACCTTGGACCTTCTCTTTTGGTTTCCCTTCCTTATCTCTTTTGATACCACCTCTTTGACCCTTTGGACCGGCACCCGAAGCTAACCTCTGACGAAATGCAGGACAATTTTTCTTGTAGTGCCCCGCTCCTCCACAATTCAAACATTTCCCTTGCTTACTCCAACACCTGTCTTCAGAGTGACCCATCTTCTTGCAATATTTACACATCATCCCATACTGTTTGGGTACCGGCCTAGACGAAGAGGCTACCACAAGTTTCTCTCTCATCCTTCCCCGAAGTTAAAGCCCTTGGCTGATCTCCAATCTCACCTTCCAATTTCCCACTATTTTCCTCAATATTTTTCTCGATCTTATAAGCTCTCTCTAAGGCTGTCTGATAATTGGTGAAGCTATCAATCCCAAATTTCTTCCTAAACTCAGTCCTCAAACCTTTTATAAACCTATGAACTCTTTTCGCTTCATACGATACCAAATGAGGGCAACTTCTAGCTAATTCCTCAAACCTAATTACATACTGATTCACCGTCATGATCCCTTGTTCTAGTCCTAAGAATTCGATCTCCTTCTTGTCCCTTGTAACCATCGAAACGAAATAATCCTCGAAATGTTTGGTGAAATTATCCCAAGTCTCTGGGGCGTATGATCCCGCTCCCAACTTCCCTTCAATATTTGCCACCACCGATCGCCTAAACCTTCAAGTTTGAACACGGCATACCTAACTTTCTCCTTGTTGGGACTTTCTATAACCTCGAAAATTCTATTCATTTCTACGCTAACCATTCTTCCGCCTTTAACTGCCCTGACCTCCGTTAAAGCTCTGGGGTTCATCTTCACAAATCTTTCCAATCCATCACTTTGACATCCTTCATGTGGATTAGGAACTGATCCTCTAGTCTCCATACCTTGTACAAACTCCCTGAATAATTTCATCATCTCTTCATTCTGAATTCCACCTATACCCATATCTACTTCCTTTCCTAGCACCTTTCGCTGATCATCCTTGCTTCCGCCATTAGAACGAACTCCCGCATAAAACACTCGACGTCAATTTCCACACATTCCCCCTTAGTTTAGACATCTACCTCGACCTCTAAACTAAGCTCGATATTAACCGTGGAAGCACCCCAACCCGGACCTAACACGTGTCCCGAGCTAAGGGAGCTCAAACTAAGAAAACCATCCCTATTTTTAAAACATTTATTTGCCTTAAAAAGAAAACCACCTTTCAAACTTACAATTTTAAAATCAATTAGTAATATCTCTACTTAGAGGAAATCCAACCATAACTTTAATAAACCGATATCTGATCAAATACATTGGAAACCTTAATTAACATCCGTTTAACAAAAGGGTTTTCCATACAAAATATAAAAGAAGAATACTTAACAAATACTTCTAACAACCCATTCCTATACTTAACTTGTCAAGTCCCAAAAGCAAAGTCCACAATGATACCCCGCCTCACCGGTTCGGGTCACCCGTCTCTAATCTAAAACAAGAAAGGGAGAGGGGTGAGAATAAATCTCAATGAGCTATTATGGATGCAAAGAAGATGCCATACAGATGCAACACGTAGCATGGCAACATTTAACACCTTATGAAAGCAAGAAACACCTTACGTTACCTCATTTTACCTTTTTCCGTCTCGAACAATAAGTCGTACAACGTTGGGAGTAAAACTCCACTCTTTGGTGAACCGCCCACGCACATTCACCGCTTATAGGTCTCATACCCTGTAGATCCATATAAGAAAAACAGGATACATATATGACCCCTATATTTAGAGTATCATATACTATCATCGCCATCGGCAGAGAGCCGTCGCTTCATACGCAGCATTCCCCCGGTTTCTCCTAATCGCAGCAGTGTAAAGGCTACTTATCACTCAGTACAGTAGCTGCACAACCCCACCCCGTGGCCACAGAGCTGGGAAGGGTCACCATGATGTACCTTCAATCACTTATTCAACAAATCAATAATTGATTGGCATCCATCATACCCACCCGAACATATACACATTCAAGCACATAATAGATACTTGAATTATAATCCACAAAATGGGATAATCATATAACAACATGGTAATGTATACTCATGCAAATCCATACCATAGTGCAACAATTTATGTAATGCACAATGCATAATATCATCCATGCATATGAACTCAATTGAGGTACAATATAACCACATAATCCACACCGGAATACAAAATAAGCATGTACCAATTAATCCACACCGGGATACAAAATAAGCATGTACCAATTAATCCACACCGGAATACAACACAACAACATGCTCATCTTCCATTAATGAAATAGTGAAACTTATGGTTTCTACGCTATTTCTAACTAATCACCAAGGATAGGGGAACAAGTAAGGTCATCAAGTACCTTAAACCAATCCTACGAAGTCATTACTTAACCTTGAATGAGCTTAATGAAAGTGCAAGATCTACTTCCCAAGTTCTAGCCATATTGGTGAAGTACGCATAAATCTTAATAACCAATTTCGTAACACATTCTATATTACCAAGTCTCTATAAGAATTTGTGCTAATTTAACTAGTTGGAGTTGCATTCTTAAGTGGCCCCAAAGTTCTACTTGAGTCTAGGTTAAAAGGAGTGAATCCTATCCGAATTGGATTAGGTCCTATCAATTTATAATGGTTAGAGATTATTCCCCGAGGTTATTAGCAAAAATCAAAGAAAAGAGAAGAACTGGGAAGATTCGTGACACGGGCGACCGCCATGTCACTTCGGGCGACCGCCCAAGTAAGTTACAAGAAGAGCCCACATTCTGCCGCCTTGGGCGGCCGTCAGCCCTATGGGCGACCGCCCATGGCCCCTTTCAAAGACACATACGAATTTCCAACTTAATTTTCTTAGTTTATTTCCTTTTTAATCTTTCCAAATTTCATGAATACTAAAGGGGTTCTCAAACCTTACATAACTCAACTTCAATCATCTAACCCAAATAAATATAAATCTAGATTACCCACCACAAGAATTTCAACCCATCTCATTAACATTTTTCAAGTTAAACTCTCTTAACCCAACCAAACACATTTTCTTATACTATTGATCAACTTCTATGAACCAAAACCTCATTCTCCAATATTAACCAAATTTCCCTAAACCCTAAGAAGATTTCAATTCATCAAACCATTAAAATACAACAACAATAACAACATATTTCATGAGCATTCAAAGAAGGGAAAATCATAATAACTCACTTTTGGATTTTATAAGGAAGGTTGATCTATTTAGCTAGATGAACTCCCAAGATGATCCAACTCCAAAGGTGCTCCTAAACTTGAGTTTGGTGGAAGATTTGCTTGGCTTCAAGAATGGAGCTTGAAAGCTTCCATGGAGGATCTTCAATGGTTTCTCTAGGAGGAAGTATGAACAAAATGAAGAAGGAGGAAGAAGAGTGAGGAGTAAGAGGGAGTAGGGGAAAAAGGTGAGGAGGATGATGAAGGGGGCCGGATGGAGGGGTATGGGGGAGAGGAGAGGGGAACACTGAGGCCTAGGAAGAGTCTTAACATTTCGCCCCTCCCTCCTATTAATAAGAAAGCCCCACCACAAGGTAAATAAACCATTTATAAATCAAGCCTTCCCATTTTAATATAAATTGACTCCTTTAATAATTAAAGACTTCCCACAATTAATTTAAATCCTCATTTCTAATTCATTATTCCACACATTTTAACTTCATCATACACATTATTTATTTTCTATTTTTATTTTCCTTTAAGAGGCTTTAGGTACTTTCTCTAGCAATCCTAAGGTCCTAGAAATCCTTCCAACCATCTTATCATAAATTAAGAAATTAAAACATAATTGATCACATAAAGATAACATAAATATTAAAAGCATACAATATAATATTTAAAATTAGTGCCCGGGGTTGGGGTCGTTACAATAAATATAAAATCGATGGTGTTGAGTAAAATTCATATGGAAGAAGTGAAAATAGTCTTCCTTGAAAACCATGTCGAATGGATGGTATTGAGTAAAATTCTCAAGTTATGACAATAATTGAGAAATTGCTTCCCACTTGAAGATATTTTAAAATCACCTCAAACATAAATGAATAAAAACGAATGTTGAGGTGTGTGCTATTCGTCTTTGTGTTGGAAAAGAGAATAGAACTTTGGAGAAGAAGTTGTCTAACATTTCTTGTAGCAAAAGCAAATGTGATGAAGCAGCCGAAATGCTTAGTACAAAGACAAAGTTGGTCAAACTTGTTTGAAATGTCAAACTTGTATGAAACGTCAAAATCGTTTGAAAAGTCAAACGTGTTTGAAAAAGTCAAGCATATACCTTGTGTTTTGAGAGACAACTGTGATGTCATCAAGAATATTATTCATGATGTTTGAATGAATGAAACGGAAGGATATTTAAGTGATCAATAATGAGAATGAGTATCTTTATATGGTCAAAATAGATTCAAACAAGACTTATCAAATATGTGCTTGAAGTTATAATCAAGGCATATTGATACTTGAGGTGTGAATATAATTCACACCTTATGATGGTAAAATATAAGTTTTTACCTTTACCGTTGCTTGTTAAAAAGCAAAATATTGAATCTTGTCTCTTTAAAGAAAAAATTGGAAATCAACTTAATAAAGAGATAGTGATAAAACACAACTAAGTGTAGTTTGTGTATAAGTTAGAATAAATACTGTTGATTGCATATGTGTTGGGTATGCATATAATAGTAGTGCTTATAGAATTCTTGTTTATAAATCAAAGAGCCAATGTATATACAAGAATACTATAATGTACTTAAATTTCTATTAATTCTAGCTTAATTGTTGTTGAAACTGTCATATTACAACATTGCATATGTGTTGGGTATGACTTTTGAATAATGAACACTTGGTTCAAGAAGAGAGAATTTCACTTGGTGTTCTATAGGAGTAGAGGTAATGCGAGTCAGATTGACTTCTTCTTAGTAAGAAATGCTTGTAGAAAGAGTTATACAGATTGCAAGGTTATTCCGGGTGAGAGCATAACAACTCAACATAGACTTGTGGTATTTTCGAAGTAAGAGAATTTCGAGAAAGAGAAAACCACAGGTATACCCTAGAATCAAGTGGTGGAGACTTCAAGGGGAGAATCAACAGAAATTTGTAGCTAAGATGGTCGATACCGATATTTGGTCGGATAATATGAAGGATATGGATATAGATTCGACTTGAACTAAGATAGAACATACCATAAAAGGAGGTGGCGAAAGAAGTCTTTAGAGAATCTAGAGGAAACGTGCCACCAATTAAGGATACATCATGGTGGAATGAGGAAGTAAAACAAGCAATAAAGGGCAAACGAAAATGCTACAACACTACAAGAAAAATAGGATTATGTGATGGCTTTTTTTGATGGCCAAAAGAGCTATCTCCATAAACCAATATTATTAAATTGAAAAAGCAGTCACATAAAGTCAATCACATGATTGAAGCGCCAAGTGAAAATTTTTCGCGGGCTAAAGGGCGAAACTCTAACTTCAATAGACGATGACATTAAAAAAAAAGGTGAGTAATAAGTTAATCGCATAGAACATAATTTAATAAAAAAAATAGAAAATAATAAAAATACACTATTTTAAAATCTTTAAATAAAAAAGCAGTCACATAGTTCATTAAAGCCCATCGCATAAATCACCATAGGGTTACTAGTTAAAGTCGGTATCTCTCTCCTTCACTTTTATTTTTCTCATTCTCTCTCTACGAAACGGCAGCTTCTCTCTCTACGAAACGGCAGCTTCTCTCTCTCTAAATCGGTAACTCGCTTTCTCCTCCGGCAACGGCGGCAAGTACAGGTAACATCTCTCCATTCCCCTCTATCGCTCTTTGTTCAAGATTTCACTGTCTTTATCCTGTTTAGAAATCCTAATGAAAGAGAATACTTCTCTTTAGGTTGAGACAGAGGATCTGATTATGGGAAATACAGGAATAAATAGGTTTCGAAAACGTTATGACTTCCTTGCAGCGACATTCTCCATCTCTCGTGTGCTGCTAGTTGAACCATTGGGAAATTGGGGTCTCATTTACTCTTTATTTTTGGTTGGCTTAATTAGAGATGGATTTTAGCTCGATTCCTCGGATGGGTTAGAAGGTCTTCACCATTGCAATTGTAGGAGGCAGTGGCGAGGCTAAGTGAAGAGGAAGGGGGTCCTGACCCCCATGTTTTGATTTTTTTTTTACTAGTGCTGTTTTGATATTTTATTTTGATTTTAGGGTAAAATTTGGTATTTTATAAAATCTGTTACTGGCGTACCTGTTCTTGCTGATATCCTTGCAAGTCTAAAACTTCTACACTTTGAAATAGGAAGAACAGCTATGTTTGCTGCCTTGATCAATGGTATCCTTTCTTGGGTTCTTTTAGTCGTTGGGTTGTCCGTCTCAACTAGTACTGGAGACAAAGCCCCGATTTCTTTGATCATGACCATAATTTTCATACTATTATGTTGTTATGTCATCCGTCCTGGAATTTTGTGGGTGATTAACCGAACAAAACAAGGAGAAGAGTATAGTGACACAACTATTTGCTTACTCCTCACGGGAGTTTTGGCCTGTGGTTTAGTCACTGATATATTAGGAGCTACCTCGATGGTGGGTGCATTTTTGTTTGCGTTAATTATACCGAACCATAAGTGGTTCAATCATCTATTGTTGCTGAGTTTCATGCCGTCTATTTTAGTGTTTCTTATTCTGAATTTGTAATTGTGTAACGATGATGAAGAACAAATTATTAATTTGATTCAAGTTTTTAGTTCAGACTTCAGACTACTATCTTAAATTTTACAATTGTAGGCTTATTTACCTTGGGCTAGCTGACCGTTATTGTTTGTTCCTTTTTGTTGCACAGGATAGTAGTTGGTGCTCTATTTACTTACCGGAATTGCAATTTCGAGGGACCTATCCAAGATAAAATCAGGTATATTCATGGTTGAGGGGTTTTATTTATCTGAATTCAATATATGGAGCGTAACAAAAAGATGCTTCGAATTCCAAATGAAAAAAAATCATTTAAAATTGGAACTCCGTATGAACAAGCTAGAACGGTCTCTTTTGTGAAATGTTATGGTTCATGCTACTGTTGCTTAATCTGATTTTACTGTTTCCATAAGAAAGTATGAAACGAAGGCAGGCTCTTGTACTTGATATGTCTAGGAAGAAAGATGTGTATTTGAACTACTAGCTCTTTAAATTACATATTGTTAATTAGACGAAAAAAAATCCAATGCCAAATACAAGATTACAGAAATAGCCTTCCTCCATTGGTCAGACTGAACTTTCAACCTTCTCAATTCAGCTTCCATCTCTGAATTTGCTGCCTGTGCAGCATCCAGCTGTTCAGTGACACGGACCACTTTTCTACTACTTTTATCAGCTTCTTCAGTTAAATACCCAACTTTCATAAGAGCTTATCTTTCTGAAACTCGAGCCATTTCTGCTGATGTAATGGCCTCTTCATTCACTTGAGTCCGCTCCAGCTCTCTTTTCTTGGTTTCTTCCTTCAGATTATCGTTCTCTTCTGTCATGACCTTCAGCTCTGTTTCTTTTTCAGACATCTTTGTTTTCAACTCTGACAAAATAGCATCTGATTGTTTCAGCACTAACTCAAGCTCAGATTCTTCCTCAGTTGATTGGGTTTTTTCTAGTGTGATGTTTGAGTTCAACCCTTCGTTCTCTTCCAAAATACTTTGCAGTTTACTTTCTCCTGCAACTGTTCTTGTAACTCTATAATATTTGCATGTTTTTGCTCTTTTTTTTAAAAAGTTTTTGTGTAGTATGATTATGTCTAGAAAACTGTTGTGTAATGCCTTATCTAGCAATTTGAATGCAATTTGAGATTTTTAATCGCAGTTTGAGTTATTTCTGCAAAACTTTTATGTGCTATTATGAAAATCATTTTGGGTCAATTAATTCTTTGAAATGTTTTTATCCAATATCTGTCAATCGTAGAAGGTATTAATGTGTTTTATAATGGTGTTTATGGCATTACATTGATTTGCAGGAAACATGTCCCATCATCGTAATTGGATGTATAGGGATGCTTCAGTGAATTCAGGTTGAACCGTACGTTAAAGTGGAACTTTATGTTTTCAGGGAAGCTGGACTTTGTATAAGGATCAAATAGAGTTAAGCTGGAATTTTGGTCAATAAAGGAAAGGTGCTTTCAAGATTTGGTACTCTTTGCCATACTTGGAAATCCAACTTGCATATGCTGAGCTGATCTTTGGCTCCTTCAAACGATGAACTACTGCTGCAAAAAAGTTGCAGGTTAGACTTTTGTAAACCAATTCAAGCAATTTGATTCATATTTTTTCCTTATCCGGTAGAGTGATAAGTTTACTATTCAGTTCTTTATTTATGTGCTATTTATTCGGGCATATTATCATTATCTTCAAGAGAGTTTTTTATTTCTCTGAGAACTATTCAACTTGAGCATGAGATGTTACAGATATCTTTGGTAATGTCCTAGGAGCGGTTGTCATCAGCTTTTGCGTGACTGTTTCTTCAGCTGAATGTTGTTAAGGCTTAGATTAAGGCTTAGATTAAGGCTTTTAGTTCTAACTTTTGATATCGAGTTAGCCTGCCTTTTAAGCTCCATTATGTTAGCCTGCCTTTTAAGCTCTAACCTTTGATATCGAGTTAGATTAAGGCTTAGTTCTTTCAATTTGTATTTTATTTTTTGTATAAATATCAAAGAGAGTTAAGCAGAAGTTGGGGCTTGAAAAAAATTACGTAATTTTTTTCCCAAAATTTTCGTTCATGTTCACATTATGATAGTTTTCTTTCATATAATTAATAAAAAAAATGACAACTTTAGTAGAAATTATAAGAAAATATATACAAAAAATAAGTCAAACTTGAGAGAGAGAGAGAAATTAGTGACATTTCTTTTCTATCCATACTTGTCACTGTATGCATGGTGAGGCCTAACTATGTATCATTTGGATTTGCTCATTTCTTAATTCTATAATGCAGCTTGCATCGTCTCTTGATCCTCTAATGAAGGTTTAGTCGAGAAAACAAAAGTCTTTACGTCTAAGGAGTTGGAGAAGGCAACGGATTACTTCAATGAGAACAGAGTACTTGGCCGAGGGGGCCAAGGCACAGTATACAAAGGCATGTAACATGTTAACCGACGGAAGGATCGTAGCAGTCAAGAAGTCAAAGCTAGTTGATGAAAGTCAACTCGAGCAGTTCATCAACGAGGTTGTCATTCTTTCACAGATTAATCATAGGAACGTGGTTAAGCTATTGGGATGCTGCTTAGAAACAGAGGTTCCTCTGCTTGTTTACGAGTACATTTCTAGTGGGACCCTATACGAGCATATTCACGATGACGAGTTCCCATTATCTTGGAACATGCGTTTGCAATACATATTGTTTATTTTTAAAAATTTATGAGGCTAAACAATACATATTGTGATGAGGCTAAGCAATATGTATTGCAAACGCATGTTCCAAGATAATGGGAACTCGTCATCGTGAATATGCTCGTATAGGGTCCCACTAGAAATGTACTCGTAAACAAGCAAGCAGAGGAACCTCTGTTTCTAAGCAGCATCCCAATAGCTTAATCACGTTCCTATGATTAATCTGTGAAAGAATGACAACCTCGTTGATGAACTGCTCGAGTTGACTTTCATCGACTAGCTTTGACTTCTTGACTGCTACGATCCTTCCGTCGGTTAACATGTTACATGCCTTTGTATACTGTGCCTTGGCCCCCTCGGCCAAGTACTCTGTTATCGGGTGAAAAGCCTATATCTTCAACTAGGAGCGGTGAACATAGAAGTTTGGCTACACATTTTATTTTGGCCTTGGAAGAAGACACCCTTTATTCAATTCTTGATGATAGAGTCGCAAACAAAGGATCTACGGATGAGGTGATGGCAGTAGCGAATCTTGCATATAAATGCTTGATGTGGTTGTTTAGATCTTTGTTAAAATCAACAGAATTCTGAGAATTGATAGTTCTGTTGATAATATAATTCTTCTAGAGCTCTGTTTATTAATTGCTAATAATGTCGATACTTATATCTATTCTTTTAACTGAACGACTAGGTAAGTATCATATATTGTAAGTGCTCGTTTGATATGAAGAAGTTGTGCTTCTCTTCCATGCTATTTGAACAATCATGGTATGTAAGAGGGAATGTAAGTTCTTGTTTGATATGAAGAAATTGTTCTTTAAAACAGGCCTACTGATTCAGAGGAAATGTAAGATGTAACTTCAAAGACCAGCGCATGTAACAAAGTTTTTTCTGGTGTTGTTCTAAATACGGCTTGGGTCATGCTTATAGCTACTTCATCTGGGCTAATGCTCTATTTGTTCATAGCTGACTTCTTGAAAACTTGCTAATGTAGATACAAGAAACTTGCTTGAGTAATTCCCAATGAGACTCCAATAAATGGTGATTAACAAAATATGAACTTGAGAATTCATGTCCCATACGGTGAACTGTAGTTTAAATAGCGTCGTTGAAATTTTACTCACGGTGACTACATTTGGGTTAATACTTAATACTTATCTGTTGTCTTTGACTTTCAGGGATGCTCATGTTTCTCATCTTGGTAACTACATCAAGAGTTTTCTTTCATTTTGTAGTATCACTGATACTCGTTTTAGACTTCTAGATGTCAAGTACGAAAATGATAACAATGCCTTCTTTAAAACTGTATATGGAGTGGATAAAATGTTATGTATAAATTGAACTCAGTGTATGAGGGATCTTATTGCCCTAATTTTAGGAAATTAAGTTAAACATTTCCAATAAATTATGGGGTTGTGTTAAGTTTCAAATGTTCCTCTAAAGTTCTCACCCTCGTGTTGGTTCTCTGTGTCAGGTTGGGCTCTGGATATTTGGAGTAATGCTCAATGTGGATGCAGTTACTGCAGCCATTCTTGGATTGTCTGTGCTCCTCACTACTGGAGTTGTCACGTGGAAGGAATGCTTAGGAGAATCTGTTGCATGGGACACCCTCACATGGTTCGCAGCTCTCATTGCCATGGCTGGTTACCTAAACAAATACGGGCTCATCTCCTGGTTTAGTCAAACTGTCGTAAAGGTACAGTTTTCGTCTCACCTCTACCCTCCTTTTGCCATTATACCAGACATTGGCATATACTATTTCCATTCCATAAAGATGTTCCGATTTGACTTTTAAAACAATTTAGTGATATATTTTTCTCTCCATTACTATCCTCTAATGATCATAAGAATCATACAAAGACCCACTAATCTTACCCATCATCCACATCCATTTCACTTAAATTTTGAAAATTCACTTAATTTAACCATTCAGATCTAAAATGGAAAGTTGGTACATCTTCATGGGACAGAGGGAGTATAATGCATGATGACAGAAGTATCCTCTTTAGAATTTGTAAAACATAGTAATTTATTTGCTCTGTTGTTTGCAGTTTGTTGGAGGGCTTGGACTTTCATGGCAGGCATTCTTTGGAATTCTTGTTCTTCTCTACTTCTACTCCCACTAGTTCTTTGCAAGTGGGGCCGCTCATATTGGTGCCATGTTCACAGCCTTCTTATCTGTTGCTAGTGCACTAGGTACCCCACCATACTTGGGGGCTATGGTGCTCGCCTTCCTCTCCAACCTAATGGGTGGGCTAACTCATTACGGTATTGGATCAGCACCCGTTTTCTATGGTGCAAACTACGTGCCATTGGCCAAATGGTGGGGCTATGGTTTCCTTATCTCTGTTGTCAACATTGTCATCTGGCTTGGAGTTGGAGGAGCTTGGTGGAAGTTCCTTGGTTTGTGGTAGAGAGGATGTTTCTTGTTAGCCATTAGGTCAATTTACCGATTCCAAATTTCAGTCAACTCTCTCCCTCTCTCTCTCTCTCTCTCTCTCTCACTTTTGTTTGCCTCTGGTAGGAGCGTAAGATGTTTCAAATCCTTAATGTCAAGGTGGATTTTAGAATTTTTGTTACGATTCTTTATCTTGGAAATGATTTTGTAGGTAAAATTGTTGGTATGGTATACACATGACATGAGAAGCTTATTTTTTGCCCAAGTCGAAATAACTTGTATCTAATTTTGGCATTGCATGACATAAAAAACTTCCCAGAATGTCTACTTGTGCGCTTGGTTATATTCTTTCGGTGGTTCATGAAGGTTCCATAACATATACTCCCTCCGTTCCATAACAAGTTACTCATTTATCGTTTGGAACGGAAATTAAGGTAAAAGCAGGCGTTGAGTGGGTAGGAGAGAGAACGTGAGATAGAAAATAGCGAGTGGGTAGGAGAGAGAACGTGAGATAGAAAATAGCAAGCGGATAAGCGTTGTGAGTATCATAAGTGCTTCTCATTATTAAAGAAATACTATAAATTTTCCTTGTTGGGAAAGTGAGACTTACCGTTGGACACCCAAAATGGCAAAATAGGAAAGTGAGACTTACCATTGGACACCCAAAATGGCAAAATAGGTAAGTTATGGGACGGAGGGTGTATGTGAAAACTGGACATGGTCTGCTATGGCAGAATTTTTTTGCTCCATCGCTCCGTAGGTAAGTTATGGGACGGAGGGTGTATGTGAAAACTGGACATGGTCTGCTATAGCAGAATTTTTTTGCTCCATCGCTCCATCCTACGATTTGGATTTGACCATCTCAGCTCGTCCATTTTGTGTGTGATCGAGAACGCTTCCAAAAAATTGTGGGTTTACTGAGCTAGACACATCTTGTTCGTCGAGCATGAAGATAGGCCGAGATGGCACGATCATGATAGTCTGGTGAAACGGTCACAGAAGCAAAAACACTGAAATGGTTCGAAATCCATAATGAGACAGTGGGAGGATGTCCACAATTAGAAATTCTGCTTTGCAATCAACATAAAATACCAACTTATCAAATATTAAGCTCTTAGAAATAAACTTTCATGCTTCAGCATTAACACCACCACCACAAAATCTACTTCTCTTTCTTTTTGTATTTCTATTTATTTTAAAACAAATGTTGATATATTTATTTTCATTTGAGTCTTCAAAAGCGTCGCTTTGGCCGAGTGGTTAAGGCGCTTGCCTGCTAAGTAAGTGGGGTTTCCCCGCGTGAGTTCGAATCTCACAGGCGACGCAATAATATTTTTTTCCTTTAATTTAGGTTAGGAAATTGTCGCAATCATCTTCAATTTCAATATGCCTAATGAATAGTGTAGTCATCTTCATCTATTGAGAAGCCTTCAAAGTCTACTCCTAAATTTCTATTTCTATTTTTTTTTTTTTTTTTTTTTTCATTTTTTAAAGTTCAAGTTGTATTAAGCTTCCTTGATCATTTGGTTGATTGTTGTGGTAGTAGTTAGTTGGCAAACTGTGTCTATCAGCCATATATAATATTTCTGTAGTCTTCTTTCCATAGTCTCCAAAAACTGATTCCACATGAATATCTCCAAGAAGAAGATTAGTATTCAAAAAAGAACACTGACAGAGAGGACCTCTTCAATTATCAATGCTAAAGATAGAAGAAAATGAATTGGCGATTTAACTGGTGAATTAGTTAACATTTTTCTTTTTATTTTGTTTTAACCAACTTAAAAAAAGTCAGACAAAAACAACTTGAGACTAATAAAGCCAGAGGCTTCGTATTAAAATCAATTGATGTTAATGGTAGTAGTCCATGGTCCTTATTTATTATAAACAAGTCTCGTTTATTCCCGATGACATAGGATAATGTTTTCTTACCTACAAGATTTGACTCGTGTTTTTAAACACTGGCCTTGCATTTTATAAACCAAGTTGGGGAATCAGGGGGAAATGACAAATTGAGATTAGTTGGTGCTAATGAGATAATTACTTTAATTAATTCAATATTTAATTTGCATATATATATATATATATATATATATATATATATATATATATGCAAATTAAATATTTATGTTTATTTTTCGTAGTAGTTTTTTAATGGTAGTAGTTTTTTTTTAGTTAAGTGCGCAGTAGTTGGGTTTGTATTCATCATGTAACTTGTAACCACGTAAAACGATTCTATGCAAAAAAAAATATTTATGTTTATTTTTCGTAGCTAACTGGTGCTATTACAGAAAATTATCTGATAACAAAATGCTTATATGATTGACCGAACTAGAAAAAAGAGTTAAAAGTACAAACTTAGTTTCAATTAGAAATTAATTTTTATTCATACGAAGTAAAAAAACAGCTGCCACTAACATAAGAAAACTACTTACTAACAATAAGAAAACAAAACAAATAAAAAATACTAAAATAAAATTCGATAATAGAAAAAAGACATTTTCGCCCCTTAAACGATCGGGCGAAAATCACGTCTAGTTCGAAAATGCAAATTCCGAATTCATTTAAAATTCATTTGAAATAAGAGAGAGAGAAAGAGAAAGAGGGAAAGGATTCAAAGAAAGAAAGAGAAATAGAAAGGGAAGGATTCTAGGGAAAAAATTTTGAGAGGAAGAAGAAGAGAGGAAAATTTCTCAAAATTGCAAGGTTAGTTTTCTTTCTTCTTTTTCTTTGTTTTGAGTTCTTAATTTTAGCCATAAAAATTTTTCTAAGAGTTTATTTGTGCAAATTTATATAATTTATTGTTAAAACTATTATGATTTATGTACTTAATTGTTGATTGTCAAGGAATTAAACAATTGTAATGCAGTTTTAGCCTAGTTAGAATTTTCTTAAGTTAAGTTTAAAATCAAGTGCTTGTTAAAATTAGTTTCACAAACTTTTTGCAATTTTTCTACTTAATTGTTAATTTTTAAGTGTAAAATTTAAAATTTGAGCTTAAATATAGCTACACCTTAAGTCCCATTTAAATTTAAAACTTTACTATTAAATTTATGTGTTTCAGATTAATCAACATGAACAACAACCCTTTATTGTTTCTGAGCCAATTGATCCACATGTATTGACTTCATGAGACACATGAATCTAATTATATTTGGGTTGGACAACAGGTTGCCCAATTTAAGACCTAGGCGTAGTGTAACTTCCAGGGAGAGTTGATTGGAGGATAGAGAGTAAACTTATAAATGCTGGATTTTACGGAGTGTATTTATTGGGCCATTTACAATATGATTGACACTTGATAGAGGCTTTAATTGAGAGATGGCATCCAGAGACCTACACTTTTCACTTACCTGTAGGGGAGATGACGATCACTTTAGAGGATATTAGTATATTATATGGTCTTCCTGTAGACAGATTGGCTGTGACTAGTTCAAAAACTAGTAAGAAAAGGAGGAATGTGCTGAGGTTATTGAGGAATTATTTGGGGTTGCAATATATCCTGAAGGAAAGAGGGTTTATTGGGTCCCCTTATGTAAAAAATAACTAGATGGTCGAGCAATTCGTGGAAAAGGTGAAAGGACACAACTCTTTGGTCGTCTACTTCTAAATCACCTAGGGTTTCTCCTGCAGGCAAACCTAGCTCGCTAAAGCGTAAACCCCACCTAGTCAAGATGGAGATACACTCCTCCACGGTCATCTCCTTCCATACTCCACCTAAGTACTTGTATACTCCACGGTTGACAGTGAAATACCCATACCAAGCCCCAGGTTCACAACTAAAGGTTCTAGCCATGACAGAATTGAAAGGGGAAGCAGAAATTAAAACCTAAAAGCGAAGGAATAGAGGGGTACCTTGGTTAAATTGGTAAGAATGGGTTTCGAAGACAAATCGAGAAGCTTGAGTGCACCTGGGAAATCAGAGATTTGATTCTTGCCTTTGTTCTTGACGTATGCTTGAGAGTTGGGGGTTTGTAAAAAACCAAAAAGGAAAAGGATTTCCCTTATATACCCACTGCAAATTATTTCCTGAATTGGGAAGGTTAGGGAATACAACGGTTTAATCCCCCAATTAATGCCTAAAACGGTTCCCAAGACAGTTGTCCAAGCGTCAAACGGAGTAATGTTCAGTGTGTATATATATCTATATATTGCATTGACTTTAATAAAGCAGTTCTCTAATTATATTCTTCTGAATTATTCGATCAATAAAGTTTGACTTGTCAAATGAGACTGTTTTGAAACGTGGAGAGTATATATATATACGTACCTACATAACTAATGTTCAGTGTGTATTTGTGAGCCAGTGAGAGAGCATGGACAATAGAAAGCTCCTTTTTGAAGCATCACTAGAAGGAAATGTTTCTTCCTTACTACAATTGCTTAGAGAAGATCCTTTAATCCTTGATAGAGATATTATTCTAAATCCTTTCAATGATACATGCCTACATATAGCATCATTGTTAGGCCATCTTGATCTTGTCAGATATATTCTAACCCGAAAGCCTGAGTTAGCTACCGAGTTGAACTCAAGGAGATCTTCGCCTCTTCACTTGGCATCAGCAAAAGGGCAAGTGGAAATAGTGAAAGAGTTGATATATGTTCAACCAGACATGTGCCTTGCACGTGATGCAGATGGATGGAATCCTGTCCATCTTGCAGCCATGAAAGGGAGGGTTGATGTCTTGAAAGAGTTGCTTCGAGTTAGGGTTCATGCATCTAGAGCCATGGTACACAAGCATGAGACCATCTTGCATTTATGTGTGAAACATAACCAGTTAGAGGCTTTAAAGCTTTTATTGGAAAGATTGAGCGATCACGAGTTCGTGAACTCCAAGGATGATGATGGTCATACTATCTTGCACGTAGCAGTGGCATATAAACAGATTGAGGTATTTTAGTCTCTATCTCTATGTACGTAAATGAATATCTATTTTTGACTTTTGGTAACGTTATAATTCTTAGACTATATATCCCTCATTTTCTAAAGAATTTTATATGGACCTGTATATAGATTTTTGAGGGGTTACTCTTGTTATCACCAATTGGCTATAAGGTAAAATATTCAATATACTCTATTACTGACCCAGTCCAATCACATGCTAACCCCTTGGACCTCTCTCTATTTTTCACCCAAATCTTAACTTTAAGATGGTATAAGAGCGAATTGGTCCTCTCTTCTACCTTGACTCACTATCTCCTATCTTCTACAAGGTCCACTTACATGTTTTTTAGACACTTTTAGTAGCAAATATATATATAAATTACTTTAATAGACACTTTTAGTAGCAAATATACATAACTAGCCTTGCTAAACTCTCCCTACGTCCCACAACGAATATCCAAAAAAAAATTACTCTTGATTAAGAATAAATTTGAACAGTTTTTGACATCCATTTTGGGATGGAGGGAGTATTAATTCTTTCTAAGTTTTCAAATTTCTGCAGACCATAAAATTCTTGCTTCTCAATACATCAATGGAAGTTAATGAAAAGAATGCAGATGGGGTCACTGCAATGGGTATTTTAGCACGATCTAGGAGAGATGTGAAAGATAAGGAAATCATGGAGGACCTCAGACATGCAGGCGCTTTTGAAGAAAATGGTAACAATTCGGAGACGAAAAATCATACAGAATCCTTATTGAGTAGGGACTTGACCTCAGAATATCCAACAGAAAACAAAATTGTGCACAAGCGCCACGAGAAGGACAAGTGGTTGGAAAAGAAACGGAACACCTTAATGGTGGTGGCATCACTAATAGCAACTATGGCATTTCAAGTTGGTGTCAACCCTCCCGGTGGTGTTTGGCAAGACACCGATGATAAACACTTCGCAGGAGAGTCTATTATGGCTGATAATTCTCCAGATCAATATTCGCGCCTTCTAGTAGTGAACACAACCGGATTTATTGCTTCGCTTAGCGTTATTCTACTCCTTATAGGTGGATTGCCATTTATAAAGCGTCGTATATTCATGTGGATTTTGATGGTTATAATGTGGATTTCTATAACAACTATTTCACTTTCTTTCCTCTTCTCCATATCCGCAGTGACGCCTGAAAAACATTGGAAAACACTGCTTGATGTTATTTCGGTGGTACTTGAAGTGTGGATTGCGTTAATGGGTATTCTCATCCTGGCTCACACCATTCGGCTCATAATTAAGTGCGTAAGTAAACTGAGAAAATTAGCATTTTCAAAGAAGAAGAAGAACCGGGCATACATGAGATTTTAATGGAGACAACTTTTGCATACGTACGCAGTAGTTTTTTTTTTTTTAGTTAAGTGCGCAGTAGTTGGGTTTGTATTCATCATGTAACTTGTAACCACGTAAAACGATTCTATGCTGTAATATTTATGTTTATTTTTCGTAGCTAACCGGTGGTCCAGTGCTATTACAGAAAATTATCTGATAACAAAACGCTTATAAAATTAATCGAACTAGAGAAAAAGAGTTCAAGTACAAACTTAGTTTCAATCAGAAACTAATTTTTATTCATTCAAATTCAAAGTAAAAAAACAGCTGCCACTAACATAAGAAAACTACTCACTAACAATAAGAAAATAAAACAAATAAAAAAATACTAAAATACTAAAATAAAATTCGATAATAGAAAAAAGACATTTTCTCACCTTAAACGATCGGGCAAAAATCACGTCTAGTTAGGACCTATTAAACCTGAGCTTTGATTAAGAAATAAAACAAAAACAAAGCAAACTAAACACCAATATTTTGAAGAAAGAAAAGTGGAAATAGAAAAAGTTGCTGAACGGGATATTTCGTGATGGGTCAGGCCCAATGTATCCCTACGAGACATGGGCCCAACGAGCCCACTAAGGGATCAAGATTAATGAAGCCCATCAGGGTTTGGGACACAGCCCGTCGATACACTAGATGGCGGTCGTCGCCAATGAGCGACCAAGCCCATCTAACGACGAGCCTTCCCGCCATAAGTCAGAGCCCGTCGATAGGGAGAACTACATCGACGCCACTGAGCGACCCAACTCGTTAGGAGAACGAGGCAACTCACTCGTCCACTCTCTCGTCGAGTCCTGATAAGGCGACGACCTTTAAGACATACGGCTCCAGTCGTCCCTTCGTTTAGCTTCCTCAATAAGCTTGATTAATTAGCTATTTTGGTATAAAGTCAGACCTACCACTGGGACATTCTGCACGTGCAATCACGTAATCAGTAGTAGCGCCAAAAGGTGTGCAGGTTGACTTTCCATTATAAGGCAAACCACTTATCCGTGTCAGACACAGCATTGTCCTTACTTAGGCGGAACAATCCCAACACGCCACGTGTACGCCTAGGGAACCAAGCTGATCCAACGGTTGACAACAACCCAATCCAACGGTTCAGATGAAAACCCTAATACCACTTCATCCACTATAAATATGGGAACAGAATCATGGATTGAGGTAATGCATATTTACATATTCACGTATACACACACCCACCATATTATTATCATCATTTTCCAGTCCACACGCTGATTCTCACGCCGGAGGGCCTTGCCGAAAGAGCCCTGGCGCAGTTCACGGTTGCTTTCTTGCGTTGTGCAGATCCCACGTCAGCTTAAACACTCGCTGGACAACCACAGCTGATCCCGAACGCATTCCTGCATCATCAGATTGGTTCCATTGCCGGGAACCGTTTGTCAGTGATCTTCAACAAAAGAATAACAGCCGGAAAATACCTGGAAAATGGTGTCAGACAGACACACAGCTAGCAAATCTACCGGAGATGAAGGCAGACCTCCTTCCCCTCGACAAGGCCAACAACAGAATCTCAGACCTCCCTCACCACCTAGGAACCCTAATATGAGGGTTACCGGGTCACAAGGGGTGGTTGATGATACAGGCCTTCAAACGGCAAGGAGGAGAGAAAAAAGACCTGCCCCAGAGCGTCAGAGACGACCCCCACTGGAGAGGAGACCCTAGGGAGCTACTGTACGAAATATGGGAGGCCCATCGAACCCACATCTCGACAGAGCCGCTTTCCTCGTCGAGAGAGCCAACACTCTCCACGAGCTCCTACGAATCCAGAACGAGCTAATACAAATGGCTGAAGACTAGCCCCCCACAAGTGTCCCATAATACTGTCTCGTCTGGAAGAAGGAGAAACCAGAGAGGGAACGACGGTCGTCGTGAAGGAACTGCCGCTGAAAATGAACGGATTGTGCCACAACTTGATCTCAGAGAACACCTCAACCAAAGACGAAGTGAGGGAATCCCGTCACAGCGACGACGGGATGAGGCAGATGGCGAGCCTCGTGGATCTTTGGCCAATGACAACCCTGTACAGAACCAAGTTGTTCGTGGTCGACAAATGACCCCGTCGTTGCGGAATGAACGAGCCCCAAGTTATAGAGAAAGGACGCGCACGCCCCCTCGTCGTGAACGGGAGCAATCAAAATCCTATAGGCCGTCTCCACCAAGAAGCCACAGGAGAGAGAGAACTATCTCACGACGACTCTCCCCCTCTGAGAGGTAACGGTCGAACACCATTGCCCGGGGGCCTCGTCGTGACAGGGTTCCTCCCACCGGTCCAGCAGGAGATGTGGATATGAGGGAATTTCTAAGACTCAAACGTCAGGTTGAGGAGTTGACGGCCAAAAGAAACAATGTGGATAGTGACGATTCAGAGGACGACGTTGGCACAATGAAGCCCTTGGCACCTTGGATGTTGGAGACGGGACCACCGGAACCAGGATTTAAACTTCCTGATTTAAAGCAATACGATGGATCGACGAGCGCGTTGGATCACATGCAACATCTTGAAGCTCAGATGTATGTGGTGTCCAGAGCTTCAGGACATGACGACGTGATGTGCAAGGCTCTTACGAGCACGCTGATCGGCCCAGCCTTGCTACGGTGGTTTAGAGGCCTTCCAAAAGGGAGCATTGAGTCATGGAAACAGATGAGGAAAAAATTCTTGGGGAGATTTGCAACAGCAGGAGACCGTCGTAAAACCGTCAACGACCTCAGCAACATAACCCAAGGAGCCAATGAAAGCTCCATGAGTTACTTCAAAAGGTTCAAAAAGCTGGTAGATCAGATCGACGAGGATCTGACTGATAGAGAAATTATCAACTGCTTCCGGCACGGTGTTGTTTCTTCCACGTTGGACTACGAGCTACAAGTCCATCCAGCTAAGTCTCGAAAGGATCTCTACGCCAAGGCATATGCTGTAGCCGAGGCTGAAGAAAGAAAATTGCAGAGGGAAGGAAAGGCCGTCGATAACGGTGAGGGGGCAAAGTCAAAAAAGGACAAGTCCGGAGACAAGGGGAAAAACAAGAAAGGAAAGGCTGAAAAAGTGCCAGACTCGTATACTCCCCTGACAGTCTCACGGGCGGAAATATTGAGCAATGTGGATTTTGGGCCGGCCCCAAAGATGAACCCCAATGGCAAAGGGAAAAAGAATATGAATAAGTATTGTGAATACCACCGTGATAAGGGACATGACACAGAAGAATGTTTCAGCCTGAAGAAAATCATTCAAAGGTGGATTGATGATGGCCGTCTAGAACAGTATGTAAGGAGGGATCGCCCCGCGGGCAACAACAGAGCCCCCAACAATGACCCTCCGGAAAGGCAACCAAGAATGGTCTTGGTCATCTCTGAGGAGACGAGTAAGAATCAAATCAAGAGTGCCATTTACCATCTGAAGAAAGCCCCCCATGTCCCCCAAAAATCAGAGATCCCTAATGATGTGATAAGTTTCTACCCCTACAAGCTATCATCCAATCCTTTGGCTCGTCAACAAACCCTGATCATCCCTGGTTTCATTGATAATTGTGAGTCTAGGCGAATTTTGATTGACACCGGGGCAGCCAAGGATATCTTGTTCTACAACGTCTATCAGAAAATGGGTCTACCTGATAGTCGCCTAAGTCCCTACTTAGGTCGTCTAGAAGGATTCACCAATCATATGGTAGACGCTAAGGGCCAAATTGATCTGCTCGTTGATATCGGGGAACACCCTTTGAGAACAATCAAGACTGTTACTTTCGTAGTTATTGATGTCATCAGTGATTACCATGCAATCCTCGGCCAACCTGGCCAAGCTGCTTTAGGGATCGTCGCTTCAGTCCCTCATCAAAGGATCAAATTTCCTACACGTCAGGAATCGGTTGTGTATTGGGGACGGCCCCAGAGTTCCTAGAGCATGTGTTGAAATCCAAGCGGACTATTGAAATTGATGACCCTGACCAAATTGTGAAGCTCTCTAAATCTGTCAAGCAAACGACGACCTCCTATTCCAACGTGTCCACAATCAAGTGTGTGGACGACACAGAAGCCTTTGTTGAGAATTCCTAGACGACCAACCTGCCGGTCCACAGCTTTTGGTCGCCCAGGAATCGGGGGCCGAGCTAGATAAGCTAATTGAAGACGAGGTCCCAGACCTCACCCCCGAAGCAAGAAAGAAAATCAGAGAAATTGTTATTGAATCCATGGATTTTAGAGACGATGCTCCTGAAATGAAGCCGGCCGACGAGCTAACTGAGCTAATCATCAACCCAAACTATCAAGAGCAAAAGATTAAACTGGGGTCTCAGTTATCTACTGAGGAGAGGGAAGAGATAATCTCCCTACTTAAACAAAACCTCGACGTCTTTGTCTGGAGGGTTGAAGACATGAAAGTCATTAGGGAGGATGTGGCCGTCCATAGGCTCGGAGTGAACCCCATAATGAAATTCAAGGAGTAGAGGCTGAGGATTTTTTCAACGGAGAAAGAGGTAGCAATAAAACAAGAAATTGAGAAGCTGTTGAGCGCCGGGATAATCGTGGAGGCCGGTTTCACGACGTGGTTAGCCAATGTGGTTCTAGTAAAAAAGCCCAATGGAAAGTGGAGGTTATGCGTTGATTTCACCGACCTGAATTTATCATGCCCTAAAGACAGTTACCCCCTACCCAGGATTGACAAGCTCGTCGATTTCGTTGCTGGACATACGACCTTGAGCTTCCTGGATGCATATTCTGGCTATCACCAAATAAATATGGCTGAGGAAGACATTCCAAAGACGGCCTTCCAGGCCGCAGGGGGAACTTATTGCTACACAAAGATGCCTTTTGGGCTCAAAAACGCCGGGGCAACTTACCAGAGAATGATCAACAAGGTCTTCAAGGGGCAGCTCGGCGACAACCTGGAAGCTTACATAGGCGACATGGTCGTCAAGTCCAAGAAGAGGAAACATGCAGATGACCTTCAGCAAACCTTCACTAACCTACGAGCAAACCACATGGTGCTCAACCTGGCTAAATGCGTTTTTGGAGTTCTTTGCGAGCAAATTTTTGGGATTCATGCTCTCCCAAAGGGGAATTGAAGCCAACCCCGAGAAGATTAAAGCTCTGATTGACATGGCAGAACCCACGAACATCAAAGAAGTTCAACGGCTGAATGGACGAGTGGCGGCCTTGGGTCGTTTCATTTCAAAGTCCGCCGAGAGATCACTTCCCTTCTTCAAGGCTTTACGTGGCCCGAAGGACTTCAAATGGACGGAGGAATGCTCTGAGTCGTTTAGTCAGCTTAAAGAGTACCTTGGCTCCCCACCACTCCTCAGCAGTCCCGTCGCGGGGGAGGACCTTTATGTATACCTCTCGACGAGCGACAAGGCCATCGCCGCCGTGATGGTTAGAGAGGAATGTGGGATACAGAGGCCAGTGTACTATGTAAGCAAGGCTTTGTCAGACGTAGAAACCCGTTACTTCAACGCTGAGAAAATAGCTTATGCTCTCGTCATTTCAGCACGAAAGCTACGAGCTTATTTCTCAGCCCACCCCATTGTTGTGTATACTAATGCCCCGCTACGGAAGATCTTGCTTCGTCCCGAAAGCTCCGGTCGTCTACTGAATTGGAGCATTGAACTAACGAAGTTTGACATCCAATATATGGCAAGGAAGACCTTACAAGCCCAGGCCCTGGCCGATTTCCTGGTTGAGACGTCGTTCAGCATTGACGACGATCAGAGGCCACCTCAAAAAATGAACAAGGGCAAACAGGTCGACGACAAGCCGGAGGAGTTGGTTTTGCCTGTTGGGTGTTGGAATATCTTTTCGGATGGATCGGCAACGAGAGATCTTAGTGGGGCAGGAATTGTGCTCATCGAACCAGAAAGCAACACGGTTTTTTTAAGAAGTTTTGAGGTTCAAATTTCAAGCATCAAACAACCAGGCGGAATATGAAGCGCTTGTAGCAGCGATTGAGTACGCTAAGTGTTTCGGGGCAACTAAGATTGCAGCTTTCTGTGATTCTCAATTAATTGTAAACCAAGTTCGTGGAGATTACCAGGTCGTCGACTCCACCCTGCAGAAGTATCACACCTTAGTCGGCGAGTTAATTCAAGGGCTAGAATTTTGGGCCTGCATCCAGCGAATCGCCAGAGAAGACAATGAACACGCCGACTTACTTTCAAAACTGGCAACAGATCAACTACCAGAGGATGAGCATGGCCACCACTTGGCCTACTTGGAGCAGCCAGCTTATGATCGAGTGAAGGTTATGTGCATGGGAGACGGCCCAAGGTGTTGGATTGATGACCTAAAAGCTTTTATTGAAAAGGACGAGCTATCAACTGACGAGACACTGGCCCGTCAAATCAAGAGGAAATCTCCCCGTTTACGATCATGGGTTGGTGAGCTTTACCGACGATCCATCACCGGACCAGCTTGAAATGTGTCCATCCGAGACAAGATTGTGAACCTCCTTTTTGAAGTGCACCAAGGAGAGTGTGAGGGTGGCCATCCACAGGGCCCGTACATTGGCAGATAAGTTGATCACCATGGGATATTAATGGCCCCATCTACGAGAGGATGCAAAGCAATTCGTGAAGAAATGTGATACTTGTCAACGGTTCGCCGACCTCCCAAAGCTTCCGACGACGGAACAGACCCCAGTCATGGCAGCTTGGCCATTTGACATGTGGGGTGTCGACTTGATTGGGCCTTTCCCACAGGCCAAGGGAGGAGTGAAATATGTGATAGTGGCAGTGGATTATTTCTCGAAGTGGGTCGAAGCCACAGCCTTGAACAAGATCACAGAAAACAACGCCCTAAGCTTCATCCACGATTCAATATGGTGCCGCTTTGGAATTCCAAGGGTGATTGTTTCTGACAACGGCCTACAGTTTTCACGGAAGTTTGAACAAGAGTTGAACAGGATGGGCGTCAAACATTCCAAGTCATCTGTTGCCTATCCCCAAGGCAATGGACAAGCTGAAGCAGCAAACAAGCTCGTCTTATCTGCTTTATGTAAAAATCTTGAAGGACGTGATACAAGATGGTTGGACGAACTCCCTTCAGCTCTCTGGGCAGTCCGCACAACCACCCGGGGGCCTACGGGGGAAACCCCATTCGCTTTGGCCTATGGCTCTGAGGCCATGTCTCCCGCCGAGCTTCAGCTTCCAACTGATCGCGTGGCTTTCTACGACGTTAAGAAGAATATCCATAACAGACAGGTCGACCTTGACCTAGTGGACGAGCGACGGTTGGACGCTCAATTAAGGATGGCGAATTACAAAAAGAGGACCAAGGCATACCATGACAAAAAGGTGAAGAAAAGAATTTTCAAGGTCGGAGATCACGTTCTGAGAAAAATTGAAGCAACAGGCCTTAAAGCCCGTCAGAACAAGCTTTCCCCCAATTGGGAGGGGCCTTACATTGTCACCAGCGTGGTAAGAGTAGGAACATATCGTCTTGCTAGACCAAACGGTGAACAACTCAAACATCCGTGGCATGCCAATCATCTCACGAAGTATTATTTTTGAGATCGTCGTCAACCCTCAGCGCCCTCAGGGCACCTCACTCGTGGTTCTTTATGTAACTTTGTCAAAGGAAATTTTTGAAGTTTTTTTGGAAGTTTGTAAGGGATAGACTATAAATCCCAGTAGTTTAAAAAGCGATTAGGAGTAAAATCAATGTAAGGTCGTTGTCAACCAAAAGTTATCAATGAAAACTCGTCGCTTTGTTGAACATTCACAACAAACCCAAGAGATTTAGATCAGATGAAGCCAGACTTCGACACTTACACCCACTTTAGCCAAGTATAAAGGTTAGACGAAGCCAGACTTCGCCGATTGCTATAACGGAATAAGACGACTCGTCTATACGACCTTGCCTCCGAGCAACGATCTATAGGCTTTCGTACTATACCTACGAACCATTGAGAAGTTGAAAAAGGACAAGTATGAACAAAGGCCAGTCGCTTTGAGATGACCTAAATTCTGGTCATCACTTACGAATACCAAACAAACTTGTCCTCAAACTTACTCATTTAATAAGTTATCACATGCTATCTACGTTAACATACAGATTAACGAACAGAAAACAAAGGCATTGAATAACTAAAATAACCAACATAAATTAAGCAAAATATCGTACGACCCCCTCTAAACAACGAGGAAACGGGCCAATTACAACACGAAATATAAATTGTTTGAAACATTGTTTGAAGCCACAAAACCAAGGTGAAACATTGTTTACGATGTTACAAACGATCTCAGAAAAATAAATGATTACTGGGGACCATCTACATTGGTGGGAGCCACATCGGGATCGGGGCCGTCTTCGACAAAGTGGGCATAGTAAGCATCAAAGTTCCTTGGGTCTACGGCAGAGACTGGCCACTCGTCCTTCCCTTCCTTCTCGTCATCTTCTTTGATGATAAGCAAGTCGTTGTCATTATAGGGAACGAGAGGATGGACTGAACGAGCCTCCTGATCATATGACTCCTCAGTACAGAGATCGGCCAGCTTCCTCGTAGAGAGCAAGTCCTTTGTCTCTGGATCCACGAGGATACGCCTAGCCAGATGCTTAGCGCCATCCTTGAAGAAGCCCCTAGATTTCTCGGTGATCATTAGGAGGCACTCATTGCTCTCCTTAAACTCCTTGACCGCATCCAACTTAGCTTGATCCAGGGCCGCTTCGTAGCTAGCCTTCATTTCTTCAATTTGAGCGCGAGCAGCATCAAGATCGACCTTCGTCTTTTCAAACTTGTTTTTAGCGGCGCGAAGACCGGTCGTCAAGATCGTCCCATCCTTCTTCAGCTTAGCTTTATCAGCCTTCAAGATGCCAACCTTCTTCAGGGCCTCGTCTTTCTGAGTCATCAGAGACTCGTGGGTAGCAGAGAGCTCGACGACGTTCGTCTCGGCTTCCTTAAGTTTTTGCTCCGCGATCTCTTTGGCCCCAATAGACTGAATAAGTTGCTCGCTGCCCCGCTGCCCCGCTGCTCGGCGTTAATTCATGCCCTGAAGTCTGATGTCATGGCATCCATCATCGACGACAGCTACAACAATATGATTATTAATACAAGTATGAAATGACGAGAAATTTATAAAGGCGTAAGTTTGAATTACCTCAGTTTGGATTAGCCCAAGACGGGCATGATAGGTCTCAGGAGTCAACTTAGCGTCCTTCAGCTGACGGGTAAGATCAACATCCCTGCCTCGTCTGGTTAAGGTCGTCCCCAGCATGAGTGGGTTACCACGCCTCGCCAAACAGGGAACCCCAGCTATTGGAGAAGCCTTGGCAAACAAAGTTGCCAACTCTTTGGCCTTCTCCTTAGTTAGAACCCCTGATGACGAGCCAGGAGCTTCAGTTTGTGGAGTAGAAGGATCGGAGCTGCTGGGAGGGTCGTTGTTAGCCTTTTTGCCTCTCTCTCTAGATCTCGTAGGTCGGCCCTTCCTTTTTTTGGAGACCTGGCCGCTCACCTCACGCAGTTCAGGGTTCGAATCAGAGCTCCCCACCGTCTCCACGTTGATACGTTCACCCTCATCAACAACGATCATTTGGTTCCCATGGTCGGCGGCAGCACTCATCTCAACCTCAGCACCAACAGCAGCTCTTTCAGGCGCGTCCACATGCAATTGACGACCTCCAGTGTTCAACCCTTCGACTACGAGCTCCCTTTCAATCAAGGGAATGGCACCCGTAGTGTCCTTGGGAAGCTCTTCATTTCTCGTCGTCATCTTCTCCTGACAATCATGAATGGCGTTGGAGGCAGCCCTGTCCCTCCTATTGGAACCCCTGTCGTTGGCTCGGATCGCTCCACTCATGATTTCCGCTTCAATCTTGTCGGCGTCCTCCTGTGTAAGAACTGCAAAGCGAAAACAAAAAAGTTAAGTCCTTTATGACGAGACAAAAAGACAGACTATCAGAATAAATAGACAAGTACTAAGAGCCCAACCCCCAGTCATTTCAAGGTTGGCACAACAGTCTTCAGGATGATCGGAGCGTGCCCCCGCGTAATTTATACAATTCTCCTCCCAAGTCAACTCGTCATGAACGACCCAGACAGGGTAACGAGCGTCACGATTAATCTTCACCAAGGGATCGGGCCCTATCGACGGGCTAGACATCATGCCAGCCCGGATGTATCTCCACTGAGAAGCCTCAATGTCTTTGTACGAGACCCATCCAAGATCCAACAAAGCGTCAATCTTTTCCTTGAGCTCTTCGGCCCACGGAACCGGCCATACATAGCCGTCGGTTACCATCCTTTGATCTTGTGGGAAAGGAAATTGCCAGCCTACCCTGCTCTTAACGACGATCATATGGTTCTCCCAACCATATACTTTGTTCTGAGTATCCAAAAACAGACCTCGTACATTCCTATGCGCAGCAATACTAACAACGGACTTCCCTCGTAGAGTGGTTCTGGTCGTCCTATAGTACTGACGAAAGACTTTGTTGCATGGCTCGTAGCCAAGGAATCTGTAAACTACGATGAAGCCGGATAGAATCCTAACGACATTAGCACTCAGCTCCATGGGCACACAAGATGAGTCCTCTAAGAACTCGTTGATGAAAGGGTCAAGGGGCAATCTCAAGCCGAACTCAAATTTGTTATAAAAGAATGCCACCTTCTCCTTGCTGGTCAGAAGGGATTGACGACGAGGCCCGAATTCTGCTTGACTGAGATACTCAAGACGGTATGTGGAGGCTTGGACCCTGTAAGAATCTCGAAGGGCGTTAATCATTCGTTTCCCAACGTCTTTCCCCCTGGTCTGGACTTTAGGAATGGCCCATCGCCCCATTTCACTAGCACCAAAGCCCCGTTCATTTCTCCCTGGTCGTACACTTGTATGAAAGGCGTCAACTATACGGGAACCCCCAGCGCTGGGGCTAGCCTCATTGACATCTGGGTTTGGTTGGTTGGAATGACCGTCGTGATCCATTGCGACAAAACAAGAAAGAGCAAGGGAATCAGTCCTAACATCCTTAGGGAACGACCTATCTAAGGGCAACCTAGATTCCCCTGTAACCAAACTCCTAAGTGAATCACGACGGGACAAGGAATAGTGAGTTCGGATATGATTGGGTAGGTCTTCATTGACCTGAAGGGCGTTACCCTTGGATCATCCTCCTCAAATTCCCCAAGAACCTCACCAACTGGATATCCTAAGGGCTCATTTTCAAAGTCAAATTTTACCATAATTGAGGAGCATTCAACCAAAGGGATTTCCCTCCAAATGCCCCTAGCACACTTGTACACCCTTTGATTGAGCCCAAAACCAAATTTAACTCCCCTCTCAAAACTTACTGTTCTAGGCGCCATTATCCAAAATTCTTAAACCCCAAGAAAAACCCAGAAAGCGAAGAACAATCAAAGGGATTACCTGAAGAAGAAAGTGCAGATGTGTTTTCCGATGAGTTTTCCGGTGGGAGATCGAAGAAATCCCTTATCCAAGCTCCCAAGTGTCTTACAAACAGAGTAGCCAGAACAGTTCAGGTCACCGGAGACGGTAATTCTTGGTCGCCGGAGTTCCTCTTGCTGATTGCCGGAAATCGCTCTTTGCTATTTGCTCTCAATAATCAAGGGTGCGGAAAGTTTGAAATGGAGGAGGGAGGAAGCTTTTATAATTGGGGAAGATGAAGGGTTCGTACCAGGGAAATTCAAACGGCGAAATGATGGAAGCATTAAATACCCGCTGTGATTTCCAAGGAGAATGTCCCATCATGGGACGCGTGTCAATTAATGAAGGGATCCTGGCCATCCACGTCATCAATGCTGACGTCACCACAATTCAAAATTCAAATTGACGGTCGTACGGACAACCATAAGATGAACCGCAAACTCTCGGCTCGTCAAGATGACCCATGAGTTGGGGGCTACTGAACGGGATATTTCGTGATGGGTCAGGCCCAATGTATCCCTACGAGACATGGGCCCAACGAGCCCACTAAGGGATCAAGATTAATGAAGCCCATCAGGGTTTGGGACACAGCGCGTCGATACACTAGATGGCGGTCGTCGCCAATGAGCGACCAAGCCCATCTAACGACGAGCCTTCCCGCCATAAGTCAGAGCCCATCGATAGGGAGAACTACATCGTCGCCACTGAGCGACCCAACTCGTTAGGAGAACGAGGCAACTCACTCGTCCACTCTCTCGTCGAGTCCTGATAAGGCGATGACCTTTCTGGACATACATCTCCAGGTCGTCCCTTCGTTTAGCTTCCTCAATAAGCTTGATTAATTAGCTATTTTGGGATAAAGTCAGACCTACCACTGGGACATTCTGCACGTGCAATCACGAAATCAGTAGTAGCGCCAAAAGGTGTGCAGGTTGACTTTCCATTATAAGGCAAACCACTTATCCGTGTCAGACACAGCAGTGTCCTTACTTAGGCGGAACAATCCCAACATGCCACGTGTACGCCTAGGGAACCAAGCTGATCCAACGGTTGACAACAATCGAATCCAACGGTTCAGATGAAAACCCTAATACCACTTCATCCACTATAAATATGGGAACAGAATCATGGATTGAGGTAATGCATATTTACATATTCACGTATACACACACCCACCATATTATTATCATCATTTTCCAGTCCACACGCTGATTCTCACGCCGGAGGGCCTTGCCGGAAGAGCCCCGTCGCAGTTCACGGTTCTTGCGTTATGCAGATCCCACGTCAGCTTAAACACTCGCTAGACAACCACAGCTGATCCCGAACGCATTCCTGCATCATCAGTTGCTATCCTCTCAACTGTAACAATATTCTTTCTTTAAATCAAAGTATGACAATTTTAATAACGGAGATAGTAGTACAATTTTAATGACAATTTGTAGTGATCAAATAGTTGAGAATAATTAGGATTAACATAATAATAATAATAATAACGTGTTGTGAAGGATGGTGGGTTGTATGAGAAGGATCCCATATTTACTTAATTGTGACCCACGAAACCAACTTTTCCTAAGTCAACCACTAATTATAGGGTTAAATTTGTTATAAATGTGTCATTGTGAATGCTAGTAAGGTAAATTGTAGAGATAGATGGGGGTTTGGTTGGTTGGTTGGTTTGTTAAACTTAAAAATAATTAGGATTCTAGGAAATCTAGTTTTAGTATGCAACAATAAAAGGAAACTAGTAATTAATAAGATAAGAAAAAGAAAATTGGATCTTCTATTTGCATTAAGGGTATGTTTGGGTACACCAATTTCATAATTTGAAATTGGAATTGGAGCATGAAATTTTAATTCTGCTGTTTGGATGCTAAAATGAGGGATATAATTGAAATTGAAATTGAATTATAATTCTAATAGCCTAATTCCATAAAATCAATTCCATAGTTAAACTAAAAAATTACAAAATCAATTCTACACCAATTTTTTTTTTAACAACTCCTCCCGCAATCCACTCACCACCCCCTGCCACCACCCACCCCCACCCCGTCGGGTTAAAAAAAAATCATTTTAAATTTATTTTAACAACTCCCCCCTGCCCCCCCTCCCATCGAGTCAAAAAAAAATTTAATCATTTTTTTAACAACTCCTCCCCCAATCCACTGCCCCCCCCGGCCCCGTCGAGTCAAAAAAAAATTAATCATTTTAATTTTTTTTAACAACTCCTACCCTAATCCACTCCCCCCCCCCCCGTCGGATCAAAAAAAAATTAATCATTTTAATTTTTTTTAACAACTCCTCCCCCAATCCACTCACCCAACCCCCCCCCCCCCTTGTCGGGTCAAAAAATTTTTAATTTTTCCACTCTCCCAACCCCCTTGTCGGGTCAAAAAATAAATTAATCATTTTAATTTTTTTAACAACTCCTCCTCCAATCCACTCACCACCCCCATGCCACCCCCACCCGTCGGGTAAAAAAAATAATCAATTTAAATTTATTTTAACAACTCCCCACCCCTGCCCTTGCCCCCCACCCCCCGTCGGGTAAAAAAAATTAATCAATTTAAATTTATTTTAACGAATTTTTCTTGTACAATTGTTCATACTCAGTGATGATAATCATCTGAGAGTGAAAAGGTCTTCTTTTTTTTACACAAAATGCAGCCCACTACTTACATTCAAAAAGGTCATTTTTTGATCACAAAAAGGCCATCTTTCTATTACTTTCAAAGGTCTTTTTTTTTACACAAAATGCAGCCCACTACTTACATTCAAAAAGGCCATTTTTTGAACTTAAGAAAATTCTTTCATCATGCCCTCAAGTTCATCACTACTCCCTTTATCCAATAGATGCAATAAGCATTCTCTCACCAACTGCAAACTAACTGAACACTCATTTGGTAGTAAACCTCTTCTTCGTAAAGCAGCTTTTCCCATGTGCTGAATTTTGTAGTTATTTGCTCTACGTACAATCATAATAGATTTCAAACATGTTTGCAATGTTAGAAATACATTGTCCAGTATGATGTGTGAGAGTCTGTTGAAAGAATGTTCCACTGCATACACCAACTGATCAACATTCGTTGCTTGCACATCTGTCTGTAATGACTGTATTGATCTGAACCATCCTAGATCATTCACGTTGGTAGGGGTGGTTCGGTTGGTATACCGACTTTATTTTGCTTATACCGTGTACTAACCAAGTATGATTTGGTATAAGAAAATCTGTACCAGTACCAACCACAAAAGTCGGTATACCAAGTTTATGGTACGATTGGTATTCGGTTGGTACGGTTGGTATTAGACATATACCAAATGTAAATAAAGACAAAAAAAATGCATTTATATTGTTTTGAACAACATATTATAACAAAAAAATACGTCTCAAAACACAGAAAACACATATTATAAATACTTGAAACTGAAACGAACTAGTACAAGTAAATACTTTGATACTAAAAGCAAGTCAACAACTCGAAGACCTTGAATACTAACAGCTACTTTGAACAAGTTATCAAAGTACGAACTCCATCTATCTTTTATCTCTTTATCCCCGACTAAAACTCTTTGGTCTACATCCTTCACACATTTAACCGTCCCAATATCTCGTGTCCTCTTATCCCTCATACGAGCGAGTCTGTAGATGTCCTTTTCCCCTTCTTTTGTATCCAACTTATCATAAAGTTTCTGATTCACATTTGCTCTTGCGTCTCTTACTGCTTTCTTAGCATCTCTTCTAGCTTCCTTATACTTCTCATAGTTCTCGTCGCTCCTACATTTCCCCAATAATTTGTAGCATTCTCGCTTGCCCTTTATTGCTTGTTTTACTTCCTCGTTTCACCATGATGTGTCCTTACTTGGTGGCCCATTTCCTCTAGATTCTCCAAGGACTTCTTTCGCCACCTCCTTTATGGTATGTACCATCTTAGTCCAAGTCGAATCTATATCCATATCCTCCATATTATCCGCCCAAATACCGGTATCGACCATCTTAGCTACAAATTTCGGTTGATTTTCCCCTTGAAGTCTCCACCACTTGATTCTAGGGTCTACCTGTGATTTTCTCTTCCTCGAAATTCTCTTACTTCGAAAATCAAGTACCACCAATCTATGTTGAGTTCTTTGTGCTCTCACCCGAACAACCTTGCAATCTGTATAACTCTTTCTACAAGTATTTCTTACTAAGAAGAAGTCAATCTGACTCGCATTACCTCCACTCCTATAGGACACCAAGTGAGATTCTCTCTTCTTGAACCAAGTGTTCATTATACTCAAGTCATATGCCAACGCAAAGTCCAGGATACTATTTCCTGCTTCATTCCTCTCTCCAAAACCAAAACCTCCATGTATGCTCTCAAAGCCATGTCGACTAGACCCCACATGTCCGTTCAGATCACCACCAATCACTAATTTCTCACCACTAGGTACTCGTTGCACTACCTCCTCCAAATCTTCCCATAACACTTGTTTAATAGATGCATCCAACCCTACTTGTGGTGCATAGGCGGAAATAATAGTTATAATCTCATCACGTATCACCAGTTTAATGCCCATAATTCGATCACTCTTCCTGTACACTTCCACCACATCATTACTATACTTCTTATCAATAATGATACCCACTCCATTTCTACCCTTATCCTTTCCTGAGTACCAAAGCTTAAAACCCCAAGGCGATATTTCTTTTGCTTTCTCTCCAACCCACTTAGTTTCCTGTAGACACATTATGTGAATCTTCCTACTCCTCATAACTTCCACCACCTCTGCTGATCTCCCTGTCAATGATCCAATGTTCCAAGTTCCAAAGCGCATCCCACTACCCTTACACCTACCATGGACTAGCTTCTTTACCCGCACTCGTCCGCAATGCGGGAACCCTTGCATATTTGACACCACCCCCGTGCGAAGAGATGGCGCGTCGCTTCCGGGCGACGACCTAGCAACCTTTGCATACTTATCACTACATCCAGGTCTTTGAAGTGTAGCGCACCCTTGCATATTTGACACCACCCCCGGGCGAAGAGATGGCGCGTCGCTTCCGGGCGACGACCTAGCAACCTTTGCATACTTATCACTACACCCAGGTCTTTGAAGTGTAGCGCGTCGCTGCTGAGGAAACGCCCCAACGATATTCATATTTCGATTCATGTCATGTTAATGTGACAAGTATGAACAGTTATATGAAGGAACCATAACAACTTACCCAATAAAAAGAGAATATAATCGGATAACTTGCTCTAAACATCTTCCTTAGCAAGAAATTGAAGACGGAATCATTAACCACACCACGACAGAATTTCTGGGATTTAATGAAGCTCAGCTAGGGTTTGGAACACTTTAGAACGTAGGAGAAGATTGCAAGAACTGAGGAGGCGATTCCCTTCTTGGATAAGCTTAGGGTGATATTTATATAAACACTTTTACACTCTAGCTCCTCAAGGTTCTAATCTTCTACACACCCCCACCTTGAACTTACAATTACATATAAGCACCTCAAGGTTCTATTACACTTCCTTTTCAAATTCACATATTATCACTATACTACACAATTTCCCTTTTCTCACTTTTAGACATTATATAATCCATTGATATTTTAATATCTTAAATCAAGTAAGTTAGCAACTTTGAAAATAACACATAGCCAAGTCAAATTTCCAATTCAAATATCAGAATGAACACATAGTCATTCCGTAAATCACATAATACATAAGAGGAGATGCAACGCACCTCAACCCCCACGTGCTTCATGTGTAACCAAAATGTGCCTAGTTTTAGGGTCGTGACATGAAGGAATATCGAAATGAGGCTTCCATTACTGGAGAGGCTGATCTGATACAATTCCGACGTTATCAATTTGGTTACATTGTCGGGAAAAGATACAAATACTTGAAAATTGGTGTCCATCATGAAAAATTGAAAATAAAGTGTCTTTTTTTTGCTAATTGTAATGGGAAATTAGAAACAGTGACATCCACCATTTTGGAATGGAAGGAGCATAAAAATATGAAAATATGAGTATTAAATATTTTGAGGGGGTCAATACTGGAAAAATTGAGGCTGAAATTTAAGAGCTAAGAGAGCGAATATATATTTTTTCAAAATTGTAAAGGCAAAATGTGTAATTGTTGAAAATTCAGGGGGGTCAAGTGACCCCACTAACAATAACAAAATACTCCCTCCGTTCCGTTCGAAAGGGCACAAATTTCCTTTTTGGGCGTCCAATTTGAAAGGGCTCAACCAAAAAATGGAAAGTTTTTTATTACTTCTTTATTTGTAGGATCCACTTGTCATACTCTCACAATAAATATCCACTAACTATTTTCTACCCCACTTTTTCTTTCCTACATCACCTTTTACTCACAACATTTATTCCACTATACATTTTTTCTTTTTTCTACATCGTTTTTCTTAATTTTCATACAAGGACACAAAAATGCCTTTTCGTGGAAGGACACAAAAATGTCCTTTCAGGCGGGGCGAAGGAAGTATAGTAGATCTGTGTGATTTAATGAGTTTTGTATTTATTTATTTATTTTTTTTTTGTTTTTGAGGCTTGCCCATCTCGAGTCAAGCCCCTTTTTGTGTAAGTCAATTTTTTACTAACAAGTCCCTCAATTCTCTGAAATTCCCTATATTTAAGAAAAAAATAATTTGTTCTTTTGCTTATATACAGTGTTCTAAAAGACCCAGCCTAAGGGCGCCTAGGCCCCGCCTAGGCGCTATGCCCCTCTCCAACGCCTAGTTCTAAGTTTCGCCTAAGTCCCGACTAATCCCGACTAATTCCGACTAGTCTCCGCCTAGGCGCTAGACCCGGCTCCATTATCTAGCATCCGCCTAGCGCTTTTTAAAACCTTGCTTATATTTATATATGAGGCTATAGGGGTTAAGATTTTATCTTTGGTTTTGATAGTTAACATTGATTATATAATTCCTTTTTTGGTAAAAAAAAATGATAGTAAGTTAGCTATTAGAAGGTAGAATTATAAGGTGACAAGGTTCATTCGAGCAAGTATTCCGGTTTTACCCGGCGCACATTAGTACACTCCCCAGCAAATTTCCAACTCCGCTCGACGGACATTGCAAATTTCTTCAGACGGAGAAAACGAAACACAACTTGGGCCCCACCTCAACCCCTCCCATAGATTCCACCCCCTTTCCCTACCCTCCGATCCTAATCCAACGTTCCACATTAATACACCTCTAATCATATACTCCCTCCGTCCCGACCGATTTAGAATTTTTTGGACCGGCACGGGAATTAAGAAAAAGGTAAATGTTGTGAGTGTAATTTAAAAATAGGAGAGAGAATGAGTGGAGGGAATAGTAAATTATAATGGTGTTGTGAGTATTAAAATAATGTAGGAGAGAGAATGAGTGGAGAGAATAGTGATTTAAGGTTTCCATTTTGGGCCGTCCTAAATCGGGTGGGACGCCCAAAATGAAAATAAATCCTAAATCGGTCGGGACGGAGGGAGTATTATACTCCGCCCAACATTTTCCATTTCACACACACTAAAAACACACAGACATCACTCAAAACGCCATCGTTCCCACGATGGCGTCTCTACCTCTCACCTCCTCCGTCAATCTATCTTCCCGATCACATTTCGGTGGCGCCACCACTTCCGCCGCCGTTAAACCGCGTCTTTCTAAACAATCCCCACCGTTAAATCTGCATCTCCGCAGATCCATCCCTCGATCCCATTTGCAAGTGGGGCCGCTCATATTGGTGCCATGTTCACAGCCTTCTTATCTGTTGCTAGTGCACTAGGTACCCCACCATACTTGGGGGCCATGGTGCTCGCCTTCCTCTCCAACATAATGGGTGGGCTAACTCATTACGGTATTGGATCAGCACCCGTTTTCTATGGTGCAAACTACGTGCCATTGGCCAAATGGTGGGGCTATGGTTTCCTTATCTCTGTTGTCAACATTGTCATCTGGCTTGGAGTTGGAGGAGCTTGGTGGAAGTTCCTTGGTTTGTGGTAGAGAGGATGTTTCTTGTTAGCCATTAGGTCAATTTACCGATTCCAAATTTCAGTCAGCTCTCTCCCTCTCTCTCTCTCTCTCTCTCACTTTTGTTTGCCTCTGGTAGGAGCGTAAGATGTTTCAAATCCTTAATGTCAAGGTGGATTTTAGAATTTTTGTTACGATTCTTTATCTTGGAAATGATTTTGTAGGTAAAATTGTTGGTATGGTATACACATGACATGAGAAGCTTATTTTTTGCCCAAGTTGAAATAACTTGCATCTAATTTTGGCATTGCATGACATAAAAAACTTCCCAGAATGTCTACTTGTGCGCTTGGTTATATTCTTTCGGTGGTTCATGAAGGTTCCATAACATATACTCCCTCCGTTCCATAACAAGTTACTCATTTATCGTTTGGAACGGAAATTAAGGTAAAAGCAGGCGTTGAGTGGGTAGGAGAGAGAACGTGAGATAGAAAATAGCGAGTGGGTAGGAGAGAGAACGTGAGATAGAAAATAGCAAGCGGATAAGTGTTGTGAGTATCATAAGTGCTTCTCATTATTAAAGAAATACTATAAATTTTCCTTGTTGGGAAAGTGAGACTTACCGTTGGACACCCAAAATGGCAAAATAGGAAAGTGAGACTTACCATTGGACACTCAAAATGGCAAAATAGGTAAGTTATGGGACGGAGGGTGTATGTGAAAACTGGACATGGTCTGCTATGGCAGAATTTTTTTGCTCCATCGCTCCATAGGTAAGTTATGGGACGGAGGGTGTATGTGAAAACTGGACATGGTCTGCTATAGCAGAATTTTTTTGCTCCATCGCTCCATCCTACGATCTGGATTTGACCATCTCAGCTCGTCCATTTTGTGTGTGATCGAGAACGCTTCCAAAAAATTGTGGGTTTACTGAGCTAGACACATCTCGTTCGTCGAGCATGAAGATAGGCCGAGATGGCACGATCATGATAGTCTGGTGAAACGGTCACAGAAGCAAAAACACTGAAATGGTTCGAAATCCATAATGAGACAGTGGGAGGATGTCCACGATTAGAAATTCTGCTTTGCAACCAACATAAAATACCAACTTATCAATATTAAGCTCTTAGAAATAAACTTTCATGCTTCAGCATTAACACCACCACCACAAAATCTACTTCTCTTTCTTTTTGTATTTCTCTTTATTTTAAAACAAATGATGATATATTTATTTTCATTTGAGTCTTCAAAAGCGTCGCTTTGGCCGAGTGGTTAAGGCGCTTGCCTGCTAAGTAAGTGGGGTTTCCCCGCGTGAGTTCGAATCTCACAGGCGACGCAATAATATTTTTTTCCTTTAATTTAGGTTAGGAAATTGTCGCAATCATCTTCAATTTCAATATGCCTAATGAATAGTGTAGTCATCTTCATCTATTGAGAAGCCTTCAAAGTCTACTCCTAAATTTCTATTTCTATTTTTTTTTTTTTTCATTTTTTAAAGTTCAAGTTGTATTAAGCTTCCTTGATCATTTGTTGATTGTTGTGGTAGTAGTTAGTTGGCAAACTGTGTCTATCAGCCATATATAATATTTCTGTAGTCTTCTTTCCATAGTCTCCAAAAACTGATTCCACAACCAGAAGCTATGATCCAACTAATGTATATGAATATCTCCAAGAAGAAGATTAGTATTCAAAAAAGAACACTGACAGAGAGGACCTCTTCAATTATCAATGCTAAAGATAGAAGAAAATGAATTGGCGATTTAACTGGTGAATTAGTTAACATTTTTCTTTTTATTTTGTTTTAACCAAGTTAAAAAAAGTCAGACAAAAACATCTTGAGGCTAATAAAGCCAGAGGCTTCGTATTAAAATCAATTGATGTTAATGGTAGTAGTCCATGGTCCTTATTTATTATAAACAAGTCTCGTTTATTCCCGATGACATAGGATAATGTTTTCTTCCCTACAAGATTTGACTCGTGTTTTTAAACACTGGCCTTGCATTTTATAAACCAAGTTGGGGAATCAGGGGGAAATGACAAATTGAGATTAGTTGGTGCTAATGAGATAATTACTTTAATTAATTCAATATTTAATTTGCATATATATATATATATATATATATATATATATATATATATATATATATATATATATATATATTGCATTGACTTTAATAAAACAGTTTTCTAATTATATTCTTTTGAATTATTCGATCAATAAAGTTTGACTTGTCAAATGAGACTATTTTGAAACGTGGAGAGTGTATATATACGTACCCACATAACTAATGTTCAGTGTGTATTTGTGAGCCAGTGAGAGAGCATGGACAATAGAAAGCTCCTTTTTGAAGCATCACTAGAAGGAAATGTTTCTTCCTTACTACAATTGCTTAGAGAAGATCCTTTAATCCTTGATAGAGATATTATTCTAAATCCTTTCAATGATACATGCCTACATATAGCATCATTGTTAGGCCATCTTGATCTTGTCAGATATATTCTAACCCGAAAGTCTGAGTTAGCTACCGAGTTGAACTCAAGGAGATCTTCGCCTCTTCACTTGGCATCTGCAAAAGGGCACGTGGAAATAGTGAAAGAGTTGATATATGTTCAACCAGACATGTGCCTTGCACGTGATGCAGATGGATGGAATCCTGTCCATCTTGCAGCCATGAAAGGGAGGGTTGATGTCTTGAAAGAGTTGCTTCGAGTTAGGGTTCATGCATCTAGAGCCATGGTACACAAGCATGAGACCATCTTGCATTTATGTGTGAAACATAACCAGTTAGAGGCTTTAAAGCTTTTATTGGAAAGATTGAGCGATCACGAGTTCGTGAACTCCAAGGATGATGATGGTCATACTATCTTGCACGTAGCAGTGGCATATAAACAGATTGAGGTATTTTAGTCTCTATCTCTATGTACGTAAATGAATATCTATTTTTGACTTTTGGTAACGTTATAATTCTTAGGCTATACTCCCTCTGTCCCATAAGTCTTAAGAAAACTTTCTATTTTGGGCGTCCCATAACTCTTAAGAAATTTACTATTCCCTCCACTCATTCTCTCTCCTACATTATTTTAATACTCACAACACATTATAATTTACTATTCCCTCCACTCATTCTCTCTCCTATTTAATTTTTCACACTCACAACACTTCTTCCACTCATTCTCTCTCCTAATACTATAATAATATTCCTTAATTTCCGTGTCAAATAGAATCTTCCTAAGCTCTATGGGACGGAGGGAGTATATCCCTCATTTTCTAAAGAATTTTATATGGACCTGTATATAGATTTTTGAGGGGTTACTCTTGTTATCACCAATTGGCTATAAGGTAAAATATTCAATATACTCTATTACTGACCCAGTCCAATCGCACGCTAACCCCTTGGACCTCTCTCTATTTTTCACCCAAATCTTAACTTTAAGATGGTATAAGAGCGGATTGGTCCTCTCTTCTAACTTGACTCACTATCTCCTATCTTCTGCAAGGTCCACTTACATGTTTTTAGACACTTTTAGTAGCAAATATATATATATAAATGACTTTTATAGACACTTTTAGTAGCAAATATACATAACTAGCCTTGCTAAACTCTCCCCACGTCCCACAACGAATATCCAAAAAAATAAAATTACTCTTGATTAAGAATAAATTTGAACAGTTTTTTAGATTCATTTTGGGATGGAGGGAGTATTAATTCTTTCTAAGTTTTCAAATTTCTGCAGACCATAAAATTCTTGCTTCTCAATACATCAATGGAAGTGAATGAAAAGAATGCAGATGGGGTCACTGCAATGGGTATTTTAGCACGATCTAGGAGAGATGTGAATGATAAGGAAATCATGGAGGATCTCAGACATGCAGGCGCTTTTGAAGAAAATGGTAACAATTCGGAGACGAAAAATCATACAGAATCATTATTGAGTAGGGACTTGGCCTCAGAATATCCAACAGAAAACAAAATTGTGCACAAGCGCCACGAGAAGCAGGACAAGTGGTTGGAAAAGAAACGGAACACCTTAATGGTGGTTGCATCACTAATAGCAACTATGGCATTTCAAGTTGGTGTCAACCCTCCCGGTGGTGTTTGGCAAGACACCAAAGATAATCACGTCGCAGGGGAGTCTATTATGGCTGATAATTCTCCAGATCAATATTCGCGCCTTCTAGTAGTGAACACAACCGGATTTATTGCTTCGCTTAGTGTTATTCTACTCCTTATAGGTGGATTGCCATTTATAAAGCGTCGTATATTCATGTGGATTTTGATGGTTATAATGTGGATTTCTATAACAACTATTTCACTTTCTTTCCTCTTCTCCATATCCGCAGTGACGTCCGTAAAACAGTGGAAAACACTGCTTGATGTTCTTTTGGTGGTAGTTCTAGTATGGATTGCGTTAATGGGTATTCTCATCCTGGCTCACACCATTCGGCTCATAATTAAGTGCGTACGTAAACTGAGAAAATTAGCATTTTCAAAGACGAAGAAGAAGAGGGTGTCAGTAAAGAACCGGGCATACATGAGGTTTTAATGGAGACAACTTTTGCATACGTACGCAGTAGTTTTTTTTTTTCTTTTTTTTTTGAGTTAAGTGCGCAGTAGTTGGGTTTGTATTCATCATGTAACCACGTAAAACGATTCTATGCTGTAATATTTATGTTTATTTTTCGTAGCTAACTGGTGCTATTACAGAAAATTATCTGATAACAAAATGCTTATATGATTGACCGAACTAGAAAAAAGAGTTAAAAGTACAAACTTAGTTTCAATTAGAAATTAATTTTTATTCATACGAAGTAAAAAAACAGCTGCCACTAACATAAGAAAACTACTCACTAACAATAAGAAAACAAAACAAATAAAAAATACTAGAATAAAATTCGATAATAGAAAAAAGACATTTTCGCCCCTTAAACGATCGGGCGAAAATCACGTCTAGTTAGGACCTATTAAACCTGAGCTTTGATTAAGAAATAAAACAAAAACAAGATTTTTTTTTTCAAAATATAGCTTTTTTAAAATTTATATACCAAAATAACATACTCCGTACATGAAAAGTTATGTACCAAACTAACACTTTCAAGTTGGATTTCGGAATTGGTAATTCCGGAATTCCCCTTTTTTTGTTTTTTTTTACAAAATTGAATTAACAAAATAATATTTTCGAAAAATTCAATTCCAGAATTGATAATTTCGAAATTCATTTTTTTTACTAAACTGAAAAATCTGGGATTTCGCAAAATTGAATTCCGAAAATGCAAATTCCGAATTCATTTAAAATTCATTTGAAATAAGAGAGAGAGAAAGAGAAAGAGGGAAAGGATTCAAAGAAAGAAAGAGAAATAGAAAGGGAAGGATTTTAGGGAAAAAATTTTGAGAGGAAGAAGAAGAGAGGAAAATTTCTCAAAATTGCAAGGTTAGTTTTCTTTCTTCTTTTTCTTTGTTTTGAGTTCTTAATTTTAGCCATAAAATTTTTTCTAAGAGTTTATTTGTGCAAATTTATATAATTTATTGTTAAAACTATTATGATTTATGTACTTAATTGTTGATTGTCAAGGAATTAAACAATTGTAATGCAGTTTTAGCATAGTTAGAATTTTCTTAAGTTAAGTTTAAAATCAAGTGCTTGTTAAAATTAGTTTCACAAACTTTTTGCAATTTTTCTACTTAATTGTTAATTTTTAAGTGTTAAATTTAAAATTTGAGCTTAAATATAGCTACACCTTAAGTCCCATTTAAATTTAAAACTTTACTATTAAATTTATGTGTTTCAGATTAATCAACATGAACAACAACCCTTTATTGTTCCTGAGCCAATTGATCCACATGTATTGACTTCACAGGAGACACATGAATCTAATTATATTTGGGTTGGACAACAGTTGCCCAATTTAAGACCTAGGCGTAGTACAGAACTTCCAGGGAGAGTTGATTGGAGGATATAGAGTAAACTTATAAATGCTGAATTTTACGGAGTGTATTTATTGGGCCATTTACAATATGATTGACACTTGATAGAGGCTTTAATTGAGAGATGGCATCCAGAGACCTACACTTTTCACTTACCTGTAGGGGAGATGACGATCACTTTAGAGGATATTAGTATATTATATGGTCTTCCTGTAGACAGATTGGCTGTGACTAGTTCAAAAACTAGTAAGAAAAGGAGGAATGTGCTGAGGTTATTGAGGAATTATTTGGGGTTGCAATATATCCTGAAGGAAAGAGGGTTTATTGGGTCCCCTTATGTAAAAAATAACTAGATGGTCGAGCAATTCGTGGAAAAGGTGAAAGGACACAACTCTTTGGTCGTCTACTTCTAAATCACCTAGGGTTTCTCCTGCAGGCAAACCTAGCTCGTTAAAGCGTAAACCCCACCTGGTCAAGATGGAGATACACTCCTCCACGGTCATCTCCTTCCATACTCCACGTAAGTGCTTGTATACTCTACGGTTGACAGTGCAATACCCATACCAAGCCCCAGGTTCACAACTAAAGGTTCTAGCCATGACAGAATTGAAAGGGGAAGCAGAAATTAAAACCCAAAAGCGAAGAAATAGAGGGGTACCTTGGTTAAATTGGTAAGAATGGGTTTCGAAGACAAATCGAGAAGCTTGAGTGCACCTGGGAAATCAGAGATTTGATTCTTGCCTTTGTTCTTGACGTATGCTTGAGAGTTGGGGGTTTGTAAAAAACCAAAAAGGAAAAGGATTTCCCTTATATACCCACTGCAAATTATTTCCTGAATTGGGAAGGTTAGGGAATACAACGGTTTAATCCCCCAATTAATGCCTAAAACGGTTCCCAAGACAGTTGTCCAAGCGTCAAACGGAGTAATGATTACGAAATTACGGCGCTCCTACAGATTTGACCGTCGAAACAGTTAAGGGTCGAGATTGAGCCACGTCATCACTGGTCGATCAACCATCAGTTCGAGCATCTACCTACGACCTACTCAAATCTTCATCAAAATTCTTATAACTTCCTGGTCGACAAAGTCAACTCAGAAAGTTGGGGGCCACTGAATGGAATAAAAGTGACGGGCTAGGCCCAACGAAAGAAGCCCAACTATTCAAATATTATTGCCACCACATTCTTAGTGGGTCGACCCAATTACTACAAGACCCAAGGCCCATCGTCAATGATCAGTTGACCTAGCTCATTGTTCGACCTCCTTGGTCCCGACCTATCTTTGTCCGACATATGATACATATCTTATACGGGTGTTACCCGACTATATCATTTAGTCAGGTCGACCTAAATTCATGCAGGCGATCTTGACCTACCACTCATAACATATCTACAATTCTTTTCTTAACAGACTCCCTACAAATCAGGAGTTATATATGGACACGATTATTTCCACGATTTGGTTCGTGATTCTAAGGATCTCATGCAATTCTACTACAATTATAACTCATATCAAAGCCTATAAATACTTTACAACATCAACGATTTTGAGATAATTGCTATTTGTTATTCTGAATCCCTTGTTCATTATAATTTATTAGCTCTAAACACCATACTTACTCTCACACCTGAGGATCTTCGCCGGAGACCATTCCGGCTAGTCATGGATTCCTTGTTTCAGGTCAATCAAAGCTAGGAGATCAGTCTTATTGCTGGACGGAGATTGGTACAACACGTTTCTTGCGACATCACGGGGGATTGTTTACATTGAAGCTTGCTAGCTCTCGAGAGTTTTGCTACTTAAATGAACAAGATATGCATGAGCCAAGCAAAACATACAAAATATTTCCATAAATAACCCCCTCAATCTTTAATATATATGAACCGTCAAAATGGAAATAGACTAGAGATTGAGTGGGCGTCGAATTGAATTGTTGTATACTCCCTCCGTCTCAGCTGAATTGATACCAAAATTTTGGGCACACAGATTAAGAAAAAGTAAGAGAGAGAAAAAGTGGAAAAAAAATGTTGTGAGTATAAAAAATTAAATAGGAAAGAGAATGAGTGGGAGGAATAGTTAGGAGAGAGAATGTTGTGAGTGTAAAAGTGAAATAGGAGAGAGTATGAGTGGGAAAAATAGTAAAAATTCTCTCCCATTTTGGACAGTATCAATTGAGCTGGAACGAATAAAAAAGGAAATAAGTATCAATTGGACTGGGACGGAGGGAGTATATTATTTGATTTTGATTTTGATTTTTTTTTTTTGCAGAAGAAGAAGTACAATAAAGTAGGAATATTTTGATGAGACGAAGGAGTACCATAAAGTCTACCATTACCGAGTTCATAAACTTTCAATAAAGAAACTAGGCATGCAACTTCAAGTACTCTCACTGTGTTGTTTCCTCTTATATGTAACAAAACAAACATCATTTAATTATTTAACCAATATAGTACTATAGTACTCCCTCCGTCCCAGAAAGATTGTCTCATTTGCCATTTTGACTTGTCCCAAAAAGTATGTCCCATTTCTAAACTTAGGCATGAATGTTAGTGCAAATCTACAAAGGTACAAGAAGGTGAAGCTCTTCCTTAATAATTGCAAAATGTACAACAGGACAATCTTTTAGGGACGGAGGGAGTAACATTTATTATTGCCAAACTTTTCAATAAACAAGCCATATAAATATTGAATTATTTACCCAACGTAGTACAAGTAATATTTATTGCTGACAAACTTTTTATACATAAACAAACCACACTGTCCTTTCTTTAACTTTTACACAAATACTCCCTCCGTCCCAATAGTAGCTTCCCATTTTGCCATTTTGGGTGTCCCGTTAATAGCTTCCACTTTCCTTTTTTGGCAAAGGAATCTTCACTATTCCCTCCACTCATTCTCTCTCCTCCATTATTTTAATACTCACAACACCATTATAATTTACTATTCTCTCCACTCATTCTCTCTCCTATTTTCAAATTACACTCACAACATTTTTACTTCCCCCCCATTTCCTTAATTTGCGTGCTGCCCAAAAAATGGGCAGCTCTTATTGGGACGGAGGGAGTATAATACAATACTACCCAATGTAGTTAACAAGTGACTAAAACTATGAGTGCAATAATAACTGTGCTAAAAGTAAGAGAATGGCTTGTCTAATCAAATGGGAATTGAAATAAAGTCACACTTCCTTCTTAAATTAATTCAATTTTTCTCACGTTACTCATAAAATATCTGACAATTTTAATTGATAAATTGACAATTTTATAGCAATACAAACAGTTTTAACTCGTTTTCACTTTACGAAATTATTCTTTTCTTTGACTTGCAATATCAATTAATATATTTTCAATGAAAATATTGTTGATCATTTAACTTGTTTAAAAGTCCTGTGTACTAAGAGAAAAATACATATATATTGCATTGACTTTAATAAAGCAGTTCTCTAATTATATTCTTCTGAATTATTCGATCAATAAAGTTTGACTTGTCAAATGAGACTGTTTTGAAACGTGGAGAGTATATATATATACGTACCTACATAACTAATGTTCAGTGTGTATTTGTGAGCCAGTGAGAGAGCATGGACAATAGAAAGCTCCTTTTTGAAGCATCACTAGAAGGAAATGTTTCTTCCTTACTACAATTGCTTAGAGAAGATCCTTTAATCCTTGATAGAGATATTATTCTAAATCCTTTCAATGATACATGCCTACATATAGCATCATTGTTAGGCCATCTTGATCTTGTCAGATATATTCTAACCCGAAAGCCTGAGTTAGCTACCGAGTTGAACTCAAGGAGATCTTCGCCTCTTCACTTGGCATCAGCAAAAGGGCACGTGGAAATAGTGAAAGAGTTGATATATGTTCAACCAGACATGTGCCTTGCACGTGATGCAGATGGATGGAATCCTGTCCATCTTGCAGCCATGAAAGGGAGGGTTGATGTCTTGAAAGAGTTGCTTCGAGTTAGGGTTCATGCATCTAGAGCCATGGTACACAAGCATGAGACCATCTTGCATTTATGTGTGAAACATAACCAGTTAGAGGCTTTAAAGCTTTTATTGGAAAGATTGAGCGATCACGAGTTCGTGAACTCCAAGGATGATGATGGTCATACTATCTTGCACGTAGCAGTGGCATATAAACAGATTGAGGTATTTTAGTCTCTATCTCTATGTACGTAAATGAATATCTATTTTTGACTTTTGGTAACGTTATAATTCTTAGACTATATATCCCTCATTTTCTAAAGAATTTTATATGGACCTGTATATAGATTTTTGAGGGTTACTCTTGTTATCACCAATTGGCTATAAGGTAAAATATTCAATATACTCTATTACTGACCCAGTCCAATCACATGCTAACCCCTTGGACCTCTCTCTATTTTTCACCCAAATCTTAACTTTAAGATGGTATAAGAGCGAATTGGTCCTCTCTTCTACCTTGACTCACTATCTCCTATCTTCTACAAGGTCCACTTACATGTTTTTTAGACACTTTTAGTAGCAAATATATATATAAATGACTTTAATAGACACTTTTAGTAGCAAATATACATAACTAGCCTTGCTAAACTCTCCCTACGTCCCACAACGAATATCCAAAAAAAAATTACTCTTGATTAAGAATAAATTTGAACAGTTTTTGACATCCATTTTGGGATGGAGGGAGTATTAATTCTTTCTAAGTTTTCAAATTTCTGCAGACCATAAAATTCTTGCTTCTCAATACATCAATGGAAGTTAATGAAAAGAATGCAGATGGGGTCACTGCAATGGGTATTTTAGCACGATCTAGGAGAGATGTGAAAGATAAGGAAATCATGGAGGACCTCAGACATGCAGGCGCTTTTGAAGAAAATGGTAACAATTCGGAGACGAAAAATCATACAGAATCCTTATTGAGTAGGGACTTGACCTCAGAATATCCAACAGAAAACAAAATTGTGCACAAGCGCCACGAGAAGGACAAGTGGTTGGAAAAGAAACGGAACACCTTAATGGTGGTGGCATCACTAATAGCAACTATGGCATTTCAAGTTGGTGTCAACCCTCCCGGTGGTGTTTGGCAAGACACTGATGATAAACACTTCGCAGGAGAGTCTATTATGGCTGATAATTCTCCAGATCAATATTCGCGCCTTCTAGTAGTGAACACAACCGGATTTATTGCTTCGCTTAGCGTTATTCTACTCCTTATAGGTGGATTGCCATTTATAAAGCGTCGTATATTCATGTGGATTTTGATGGTTATAATGTGGATTTCTATAACAACTATTTCACTTTCTTTCCTCTTCTCCATATCCGCAGTGACGCCTGAAAAACATTGGAAAACACTGCTTGATGTTATTTCGGTGGTACTTGAAGTGTGGATTGCGTTAATGGGTATTCTCATCCTGGCTCACACCATTCGGCTCATAATTAAGTGCGTAAGTAAACTGAGAAAATTAGCATTTTCAAAGAAGAAGAAGAACCGGGCATACATGAGATTTTAATGGAGACAACTTTTGCATACGTACGCAGTAGTTTTTTTTTTTTTAGTTAAGTGCGCAGTAGTTGGGTTTGTATTCATCATGTAACTTGTAACCACGTAAAACGATTCTATGCTGTAATATTTATGTTTATTTTTCGTAGCTAACCGGTGGTCCAGTGCTATTACAGAAAATTATCTGATAACAAAACGCTTATAAAATTAATCGAACTAGAGAAAAAGAGTTCAAGTACAAACTTAGTTTCAATCAGAAACTAATTTTTATTCATTCAAATTCAAAGTAAAAAAACAGCTGCCACTAACATAAGAAAACTACTCACTAACAATAAGAAAATAAAACAAATAAAAAAAATACTAAAATACTAAAATAAAATTCGATAATAGAAAAAAGACATTTTCTCACCTTAAACGATCGGGCAAAAATCACGTCTAGTTAGGACCTATTAAACCTGAGCTTTGATTAAGAAATAAAACAAAAACAAAGCAAACTAAACACCAATATTTTGAAGAAAGAAAAGTGGAAATAGAAAAAGTTGCTGAACGGGATATTTCGTGATGGGCCAGGCCCAATGTATCCCTACGAGACATGGGCCCAACGAGCCCACTAAGGGATCAAGATTAATGAAGCCCATCAGGGTTTGGGACACGGCCCGTCGATACACTAGATGGCGGTCGTCGCCAATGAGCGACCAAGCCCATCTAACGACGAGCCTTCCCGCCATAAGTCAGAGCCCGTCGATAGGGAGAACTACATCGACGCCACTGAGCGACCCAACTCGTTAGGAGAACGAGGCAACTCACTCGTCCACTCTCTCGTCGAGTCCTGATAAGGCGACGACCTTTCTGGACATACAGCTCCAGGTCGTCCCTTCGTTTAGCTTCCTCAATAAGCTTGATTAATTAGCTATTTTGGTATAAAGTCAGACCTACCACTGGGACATTCTGCACGTGCAATCACGTAATCAGTAGTAGCGCCAAAAGGTGTGCAGGTTGACTTTCCATTATAAGGCAAACCACTTATCCGTGTCAGACACAACATTGTCCTTACTTAGGCGGAACAATCCCAACACGCCACGTGTACGCCTAGGGAACCAAGCTGATCCAACGGTTGGCAACAACCCAATCCAACGGTTCAGATGAAAACCCTAATACCACTTCATCCACTATAAATATGGGAACATAATCATGGATTGAGGTAATGCATATTTACATATTCACGTATACACACACCCACCATATTATTATCATCATTTTCCAGTCCACACGCTGATTCTCACGCCGGAGGGCCTTGCCGAAAGAGCCCTGGCGCAGTTCACGGTTGCTTTCTTGCGTTGTGCAGATCCCACGTCAGCTTAAACACTCGCTGGACAACCACAATGATCCCGAACGCATTCCCCGCATCATCGATTGGTTCCATTAGAACCGTTTGTCGCTGATCTTCAACAAAAGAATAACTCGGAAAATACCTGGAAAATGGTGTCGATGCACACACGCCTAGCAAATCTACCGAGATGAAGGCACCCTCCTTCCCCTCGACAAGGCCAACAATGTAATCTCGTACCTCCTCACCACCTAGGAACCCTAATATGAGGGTTACCGGGTCACAAGGGGTGGTTGATGATACAGGCCTTCAAACGGCAAGGAGGAGAGAAAAAAGACCTGCCCCAGAGCGTCAGAGACGACCCCCACTGGAGAGGAGACCCTAGGGAGCTACTGTACGAAATATGGGAGGCCCATCGAACCCACATCTCGACAGAGCCACTTTCCTCGTCGAGAGAGCCAACACTCTCCACGAGCTCCTACGAATCCAGAACGAGCTAATACAAATGGCTGAAGACTAGCCCCCCACAAGTGTCCCATAATACTGTCTCGTCTGGAAGAAGGAGAAACCAGAGAGGGAACGACGGTCGTCGTGAAGGAACTGCCGCTGAAAATGAACGGATTGTGCCACAACTTGATCTCAGAGAACACCTCAACCAAAGACGAAGTGAGGGAATCCCGTCACAGCGACGACGGGATGAGGCAGATGGCGAGCCTCGTGGATCTTTGGCCAATGACAACCCTGTACAGAACCAAGTTGTTCGTGGTCGACAAATGACCCCGTCGTTGCGGAATGAACGAGCCCCAAGTTATAGAGAAAGGACGCGCACGCCCCCTCGTCGTGAACGGGAGCAATCAAAATCCTATAGGCCGTCTCCACCAAGAAGCCACAGGAGAGAGAGAACTATCTCACGACGACTCTCCCCCTCTGAGAGGTAACGGTCGAACACCATTGCCCGGGGGCCTCGTCGTGACAGGGTTCCTCCCACCGGTCCAGCAGGAGATGTGGATATGAGGGAATTTCTAAGACTCAAACGTCAGGTTGAGGAGTTGACGGCCAAAAGAAACAATGTGGATAGTGACGATTCAGAGGACGACGTTGGCACAATGAAGCCCTTGGCACCTTGGATGTTGGAGACGGGACCACCGGAACCAGGATTTAAACTTCCTGATTTAAAGCAATACGATGGATCGACGAGCGCGCTGGATCACATGCAACATCTTGAAGCTCAGATGTATGTGGTGTCCAGAGCTTCAGGACACGACGACGTGATGTGCAAGGCTCTTATGAGCACGCTGACTGACGCTGCTCTACGGTGGTTTAGAGGCCTTCCAAAAGGGAGCATTGAGTCATGGAAACAGATGAGGAAAAAATTCTTGGGGAGATTTGCAACAGCAGGAGACCGTCGTAAAACCGTCAACGACCTCAGCAACATAACCCAAGGAGCCAATGAAAGCTCCATGAGTTACTTCAAAAGGTTCAAAAAGCTGGTAGATCAGATCGACGAGGATCTGACTGATAGAGAAATTATCAACTGCTTCCGGCACGGTGTTGTTTCTTCCACGTTGGACTACGAGCTACAAGTCCATCCAGCTAAGTCTCGAAAGGATCTCTACGCCAAGGCATATGCTGTAGCCGAGGCTGAAGAAAGAAAATTGCAGAGGGAAGGAAAGGCCGTCGATAACGGTGAGGGGGCAAAGTCAAAAAAGGACAAGTCCGAAGACAAGGGGAAAAACAAGAAAGGAAAGGCTGAAAAAGTGCCAGACTCGTATACTCCCCTGACAGTCTCACGGGCGGAAATATTGAGCAATGTGGATTTTGGGCCGGCCCCAAAGATGAACCCCAATGGCAAAGGGAAAAAGAATATGAATAAGTATTGTGAATACCACCGTGATAAGGGACATGACACAGAAGAATGTTTCAGCCTGAAGAAAATCATTCAAAGGTGGATTGATGATGGCCGTCTAGAACAGTATGTAAGGAGGGATCGCCCCGCGGGCAACAACAGAGCCCCCAACAATGACCCTCCGGAAAGGCAACCAAGAATGGTCTTGGTCATCTCTGAGGAGACGAGTAAGAATCAAATCAAGAGTGCCATTTACCATCTGAAGAAAGCCCCCCATGTCCCCCAAAAATCTGAGATCCCTAATGATGTGATAAGTTTCTACCCCTACAAGCTATCATCCAATCCTTTGGCTCGTCAACAAACCCTGATCATCCCTGGTTTCATTGACAATTGTGAGTCTAGGCGAATTTTGATTGACACCGGGGCAGCCAAGGATATCTTGTTCTACAACGTCTATCAGAAAATGGGTCTACCTGATAGTCGCCTAAGTCCCTACTTAGGTCGTCTAGAAGGATTCACCAATCATATGGTAGACGCTAAGGGCCAAATTGATCTGCTCGTTGATATCGGGGAACACCCTTTGAGAACAATCAAGACTGTTACTTTCGTAGTTATTGATGTCATCAGTGATTACCATGCAATCCTCGGCCAACCTGGCCAAGCTGCTTTAGGGATCGTCGCTTCAGTCCCTCATCAAAGGATCAAATTTCCTACACGTCAGGAATCGGTTGTGTATTGGGGACGGCCCCAGAGTTCCTAGAGCATGTGTTGAAATCCAAGCGGACTATTGAAATTGATGACCCTGACCAAATTGTGAAGCTCTCTAAATCTGTCAAGCAAACGACGACCTCCTATTCCAACGTGTCCACAATCAAGTGTGTGGACGACACAGAAGCCTTTGTTGAGAATTCCTAGACGACCAACCTGCCGGTCCACAGCTTTTGGTCGCCCAGGAATCGGGGGCCGAGCTAGATAAGCTAATTGAAGACGAGGTCCCAGACCTCACCCCCGAAGCAAGAAAGAAAATCAGAGAAATTGTTATTGAATCCATGGATTTTAGAGACGATGCTCCTGAAATGAAGCCGGCCGACGAGCTAACTGAGCTAATCATCAACCCAAACTATCAAGAGCAAAAGATTAAACTGGGGTCTCAGTTATCTACTGAGGAGAGGGAAGAGATAATCTCCCTACTTAAACAAAACCTCGACGTCTTTGTCTGGAGGGTTGAAGACATGAAAGTCATTAGGGAGGATGTGGCCGTCCATAGGCTCGGAGTGAACCCCATAATGAAATTCAAGGAGTAGAGGCTGAGGATTTTTTCAACGGAGAAAGAGGTAGCAATAAAACAAGAAATTGAGAAGCTGTTGAGCGCCGGGATAATCGTGGAGGCCGGTTTCACGACGTGGTTAGCCAATGTGGTTCTAGTAAAAAAGCCCAATGGAAAGTGGAGGTTATGCGTTGATTTCACCGACCTGAATTTATCATGCCCTAAAGACAGTTACCCCCTACCCAGGATTGACAAGCTCGTCGATTTCGTTGCTGGACATACGACCTTGAGCTTCCTGGATGCATATTCTGGCTATCACCAAATAAATATGGCTGAGGAAGACATTCCAAAGACGGCCTTCCAGGCCGCAGGGGGAACTTATTGCTACACAAAGATGCCTTTTGGGCTCAAAAACGCCGGGGCAACTTACCAGAGAATGATCAACAAGGTCTTCAAGGGGCAGCTCGGCGACAACCTGGAAGCTTACATAGGCGACATGGTCGTCAAGTCCAAGAAGAGGAAACATGCAGATGACCTTCAGCAAACCTTCACTAACCTACGAGCAAACCACATGGTGCTCAACCTGGCTAAATGCGTTTTTGGAGTTGCTGCAGGCAAATTTTTGGGATTCATGCTCTCCCAAAGGGGAATTGAAGCCAACCCCGAGAAGATTAAAGCTCTGATTGACATGGCAGAACCCACGAACATCAAAGAAGTTCAACGGCTGAATGGACGAGTGGCGGCCTTGGGTCGTTTCATTTCAAAGTCCGCCGAGAGATCACTTCCCTTCTTCAAGGCTTTACGTGGCCCGAAGGACTTCAAATGGACGGAGGAATGCTCTGAGTCGTTTAGTCAGCTTAAAGAGTACCTTGGCTCCCCACCACTCCTCAGCAGTCCCGTCGCGGGGGAGGACCTTTATGTATACCTCTCGACGAGCGACAAGGCCATCACCGCCGTGATGGTTAGAGAGGAATGTGGGATACAGAGGCCAGTGTACTATGTAAGCAAGGCTTTGTCAGACGTAGAAACCCGTTACTTCAACGCTGAGAAAATAGCTTATGCTCTCGTCATTTCAGCACGAAAGCTACGAGCTTATTTCTCAGCCCACCCCATTGTTGTGTATACTAATGCCCCGCTACGGAAGATCTTGCTTCGTCCCGAAAGCTCCGGTCGTCTACTGAATTGGAGCATTGAACTAACGAAGTTTGACATCCAATATATGGCAAGGAAGACCTTACAAGCCCAGGCCCTTGCCGATTTCCTGGTTGAGACGTCGTTCAGCATTGACGACGATCAGAGGCCACCTCAAAAAATGAACAAGGGCAAACAGGTCGACGACAAGCCGGAGGAGTTGGTTTTGCCTGTTGGGTGTTGGAATATCTTTTCGGATGGATCGGCAACGAGAGATCTTAGTGGGGCAGGAATTGTGCTCATCGAACCAGAAAGCAACACGGTTTTTGAAGAAGTTTTGAGGTTCAAATTTCAAGCATCAAACAACCAGGCGGAATATGAAGCGCCAGAGCCGATTGAGTACGCTAAGTGTTTCGGGGCAACTAAGATTGCAGCTTTCTGTGATTCTCAATTAATTGTAAACCAAGTTCGTGGAGATTACCAGGTCGTCGACTCCACCCTGCAGAAGTATCACACCTTAATCGGCGAGTTAATTCAGGGGCTAGAATTTTGGGCCTGCATCCAGTGAATCGCCAGAGAAGACAATGAACACGCCGACTTACTTTCAAAACTGGCAACAGATCAACTACCAGAGGATGAGCATGGCCACCACTTGGCCTACTTGGAGCAGCCAGCTTATGATCGAGTGAAGGTTATGTGCATGGGAGACGGCCCAAGGTGTTGGATTGATGACCTAAAAGCTTTTATTGAAAAGGACGAGCTATCAACTGACGAGACACTGGCCCGTCAAATCAAGAGGAAATCTCCCCGTTTTACAGTCATAGCTGGTGAGCTTTACCGACGATCCATCACCAGACCGCTGCTGAAATGTGTCCATCCAGACAAGATTGTGAACCTCCTTTTTGAAGTGCACCAAGGAGAGTGTGGTGGCCATCCTGGGGCCCGTACATTGGCAGATAAGTTGATCACCATGGGATATTAATGGCCCCATCTACGAGAGGATGCAAAGCAATTCGTGAAGAAATGTGATACTTGTCAACGGTTCGCCGACCTCCCAAAGCTTCCGACGACGGAATGCACCCGCCACGGCAGCTTGGCCATTTGACATGTGGGGTGTCGACTTGATTGGGCCTTTCCCACAGGCCAAGGGAGGAGTGAAATATGTGATAGTGGCAGTGGATTATTTCTCGAAGTGGGTCGAAGCCACAGCCTTGAACAAGATCACAGAAAACAACGCCCTAAGCTTCATCCACGATTCAATATGGTGCCGCTTTGGAATTCCAAGGGTGATTGTTTCTGACAACGGCCTACAGTTTTCACGGAAGTTTGAACAAGAGTTGAACAGGATGGGCGTCAAACATTCCAAGTCATCTGTTGCCTATCCCCAAGGCAATGGACAAGCTGAAGCAGCAAACAAGCTCATCTTATCTGCTTTATGTAAAAATCTTGAAGGACGCGATACAAGATGGTTGGACGAACTCCCTTCAGCTCTCTGGGCAGTCCGCACAACCACCCGGGGGCCTACGGGGGAAACCCCATTCGCTTTGGCCTATGGCTCTGAGGCCATGTCTCCCGCCGAGCTTCAGCTTCTAACTGATCGCGTGGCTTTCTACGACGTTAAGAAGAATATCCATAACAGACAGGTCGACCTTGACCTAGTGGACGAGCGACGGTTGGACGCTCAATTAAGGACGGCGAATTACAAAAAGAGGACCAAGGCATACCATGACAAAAAGGTGAAGAAAAGAATTTTCAAGGTCGGAGATCACGTTCTGAGAAAAATTGAAGCAACAGGCCTTAAAGCCCGTCGAACAAGCTTTCCCCCAATTGGGAGGGGCCTTACATTGTCACCAGCGTGGTAAGAGAAGGAACATATCGTCTTGCTAGACCAAACGGTGAACAACTCAAACATCCGTGGCATGCCAATCATCTCACGAAGTATTATTTTTGAGATCGTCGTCAACCCTCAGCGCCCTCAGGGCACCTCACTCGTGGTTCTTTATGTAACTTTGTCAAAGGAAATTTTTGAAGTTTTTTTGGAAGTTTGTAAGGGATAGACTATAAATCCCAGTAGTTTAAAAAGCGATTAGGAGTAAAATCAATGTAAGGTCGTTGTCAACCAAAAGTTATCAATGAAAACTCGTCGCTTTGTTGAACATTCACAACAAACCCAAGAGATTTAGATCAGATGAAGCCAGACTTCGACACTTACACCCACTTTAGCCAAGTATAAAGGTTAGACGAAGCCAGACTTCGCCGATTGCTATAACGGAATAAGACGACTCGTCTATACGACCTTGCCTCCGAGCAACGATCTATAGGCTTTCGTACTATACCTACGAACCATTGAGAAGTTGAAAAAGGACAAGTATGAACAAAGGCCAGTCGCTTTGAGATGACCTAAATTCTGGTCATCACTTACGAATACCAAACAAACTTGTCCTCAAACTTACTCATTTAATAAGTTATCACATGCTATCTACGTTAACATACAGATTAACGAACAGAAAACAAAGGCATTGAATAACTAAAATAACCAACATAAATTAAGCAAAATATCGTACGACCCCCTCTAAACAACGAGGAAACGGGCCAATTACAACACGAAATATAAATTGTTTGAAACATTGTTTGAAGCCACAAAACCAAGGTGAAACATTGTTTACGATGTTACAAACGATCTCAGAAAAATAAATGATTACTGGGGACCATCTACATTGGTGGGAGCCACATCGGGATCGGGGCCGTCTTCGACAAAGTGGGCATAGTAAGCATCAAAGTTCCTTGGGTCTACGGCAGAGACTGGCCACTCGTCCTTCCCTTCCTTCTCGTCATCTTCTTTGATGATAAGCAAGTCGTTGTCATTATAGGGAACGAGAGGATGGACTGAACGAGCCTCCTGATCATATGACTCCTCAGTACAGAGATCGGCCAGCTTCCTCGTAGAGAGCAAGTCCTTTGTCTCTGGATCCACGAGGATACGCCTAGCCAGATGCTTAGCACCATCCTTGAAGAAGCCCCTAGATTTCTCGGTGATCATTAGGAGGCACTCATTGCTCTCCTTAAACTCCTTGACCGCATCCAACTTAGCTTGATCCAGGGCCGCTGGGTAGCTAGCCTTCATTTCTTCAATTTGAGCGCGAGCAACATCAAGATCGACCTTCGTCTTTTCAAACTTGTTTTTAGCGGCGCGAAGACCGGTCGTCAAGATCGTCCCATCCTTCTTCAGCTTAGCTTTATCAGCCTTCAAGATGCCAACCTTCTTCAGGGCCTCGTCTTTCTGAGTCATCAGAGACTCGTGGGTAGCAGAGAGCTCGACGACGTTCGTCTCGGCTTCCTTAAGTTTTTGCTCCGCGATCTCTTTGGCCCCAATAGACTGAATAAGTTGCTCGCTGCCCCGCTGCCCCGCTGCTCGGCGTTAATTCATGCCCTGAAGTCTGATGTCATGGCATCCATCATCGACGACAACTACAACAATATGATTATTAATACAAGTATGAAATGACGAGAAATTTATAAAGGCGTAAGTTTGAATTACCTCAGTTTGGATTAGCCCAAGACGGGCATGATAGGTCTCAGGAGTCAACTTAGCGTCCTTCAGCTGACGGGTAAGATCAACATCCCTGCCTCGTCTGGTTAAGGCCGCCCCCAGCATGAGTGGATTACCACGCCTAGCCAGATAGGGAACCCCAGCTATTGAAGAAGCCTGGGCAAACAAAGTTGCCATCTCTTTAGCCTTCTCCTTAGTCAGAACCCCAGATGACGAGCCAGGAGCTTCAGTCTGCGGAGTTAAAGGATCGGAGGAGCTAAGAGGATCGTTGTTAGCCTTTTTGCCTCTCTCTCTAGATCTCGTAGGTCGGCCCTTCCTTTTTTTGGAGACCTGGCCGCTCACCTCACGCAGTTCAGGGTTCGAATCAGAGCTCCCCACCGTCTCCACGTTGATACGTTCACCCTCGTCAACAACGATCATTTGGTTCCCATGGTCGGCGGCAGCACTCGTCTCAACCTCAGCACCAACAGCATCTCTTTCAGGCGCGTCCACATGCAATTGACGGCCTCCAGTGTTCAACCCTTCGACTACGAGCTCCCTTTCAATCAAGGGAATGGCACCCGTAGTGTCCTTGGGAAGCTCTTCATTTCTCGTCGTCATCTTTTCCTGACAATCATGAATGGCATTGGAGGCAGCCCTGTCCATTGGAACCCCTATCGTTGGCTCGGATCGCTCCACTCATGATTTCCGCTTCAATCTTGTCGGCGTCCTCCTGAGTAAGAACTGCAAAGCGAAAACAAAAAAGTTAAGTCCTTTATGACGAGACAAAAAGACAGACTATCAGAATAAATAGACAAGTACTAAGAGCCCAACCCCCAGTCATTTCAAGGTTGGCACAACAGTCTTCAGGATGATCGGAGCGTGCCCCCGCGTAATTTATACAATTCTCCTCCCAAGTCAACTCGTCATGAACGACCCAGACAGGGTAACGAGCGTCACGATTAATCTTCACCAAGGGATCGGGCCCTATCGACGGGCTAGACATCATGCCAGCCCGGATGTATCTCCACTGAGAAGCCTCAATGTCTTTGTACGAGACCCATCCAAGATCCAACAAAGCGTCAATCTTTTCCTTGAGCTCTTCGGCCCACGGAACCGGCCATACATAGTCGTCGGTTACCAACCTTTGATCTTGTGGGAAAGGAAATTTCCAGCCTACCCTGCTCTTAACGACGATCATATGGTTCTCCCAACCATATACTTTGTTCTGAGTATCCAAAAACAGACCTCGTACATTCCTATGCGCAGCAATACTAACAACGGACTTCCCTCGTAGAGTGGTTCTGGTCGTCCTATAGTACTGACGAAAGACTTTGTTGCATGGCTCGTAGCCAAGGAATCTGTAAACTACGATGAAGCCGGATAGAATCCTAACGACATTAGCACTCAGCTCCATGGGCACACAAGATGAGTCCTCTAAGAACTCGTTGATGAAAGGGTCAAGGGGCAATCTCAAGCCGAACTCAAATTTGTTATAAAAGAATGCCACCTTCTCCTTGCTGGTCAGAAGGGATTGACGACGAGGCCCGAATTCTGCTTGACTGAGATACTCAAGATGGTATGTGGAGGCTTGGACCCTGTAAGAATCTCGAAGGGCGTTAATCATTCATTTCCCAACGTCTTTCCCCCTGGTCTGGACTTTAGGAATGGCCCATCGCCCCATTTCACTAGCACCAAAGCCCCGTTCATTTCTCCCTGGTCGTACACTTGTATGAAAGGCGTCAACTATACGGGAACCCCCACCGCTGGGGCTAGACTCATTGACATCTGGGTTTGGTTGGTTGGAATGACCGTCGTGATCCATTGCGACAAAACAAGAAAGAGCAAGGGAATCAGTCCTAACATCCTTAGGGAACGACCTATCTAAGGGCAACCTAGATTCCCCTGTAACCAAACTCCTAAGTGAATCACGACGGGACAAGGAATAGTGAGTTCGGATATGATTGGGTAGGTCTTCATTGACCTGAAGGGCGTTACCCTTGGATCATCCTCCTCAAATTCCCCAAGAACCTCACCAACTGGATATCCTAAGGGCTCATTTTCAAAGTCAAATTTTACCATAATTGAGGAGCATTCAACCAAAGGGATTTCCCTCCAAATGCCCCTAGCACACTTGTACACCCTTTGATTGAGCCCAAAACCAAATTTAACTCCCCTCTCAAAACTTACTGTTCTAGGCGCCATTATCCAAAATTCTTAAACCCCAAGAAAAACCCAGAAAGCGAAGAACAATCAAAGGGATTACCTGAAGAAGAAAGTGCAGATGTGTTTTCCGATGAGTTTTCCGGTGGGAGATCGAAGAAATCCCTTATCCAAGCTCCCAAGTGTCTTACAAACAGAGTAGCCAGAACAGTTCAGGTCACCGGAGACGGTAATTCTTGGTCGCCGGAGTTCCTCTTGCTGATTGCCGGAAATCGCTCTTTGCTATTTGCTCTCAATAATCAAGGGTGCGGAAAGTTTGAAATGGAGGAGGGAGGAAGCTTTTATACTTGGGGAAGATGAAGGGTTCGTACCAGGGAAATTCAAACGGCGAAATGATGGAAACATTAAATACCCGCTGTGATTTCCAAGGATAATGTCCCATCATGGGACGCGTGTCAATTAATGAAGGGATCCTGGCCATCCACGTCATCAATGCTGACGTCACCACAATTCAAAATTCAAATTGACGGTCGTACGGACAACCATAAGATGAACCGCAAACTCTCGGCTCGTCAAGATGACCCATGAGTTGGGGGCTACTGAACGGGATATTTCGTGATGGGTCAGGCCCAATGTATCCTTACGAGACATGGGCCCAACGAGCCCACTAAGGGATCAAGATTAATGAAGCCCATCAGGGTTTGGGACACAGCGCGTCGATACACTAGATGGCGGTCGTCGCCAATGAGCGACCAAGCCCATCTAACGACGAGCCTTCCCGCCATAAGTCAGAGCCCATCGATAGGGAGAACTACATTGTCGCCACTGAGCGACCCAACTCGTTAGGAGAACGAGGCAACTCACTCGTCCACTCTCTCGTCGAGTCCTGATAAGGCGATGACCTTTCTGGACATACATCTCCAGGTCGTCCCTTCGTTTAGCTTCCTCAATAAGCTTGATTAATTAGCTATTTTGGGATAAAGTCAGACCTACCACTGGGACATTCTGCACGTGCAATCACGAAATCAGTAGTAGCGCCAAAAGGTGTGCAGGTTGACTTTCCATTATAAGGCAAACCACTTATCCGTGTCAGACACAGCAGTGTCCTTACTTAGGCGGAACAATCCCAACATGCCACGTGTACGCCTAGGGAACCAAGCTGATCCAACGGTTGACAACAATCGAATCCAACGGTTCAGATGAAAACCCTAATACCACTTCATCCACTATAAATATGGGAACAGAATCATGGATTGAGGTAATGCATATTTACATATTCACGTATACACACACCCACCATATTATTATCATCATTTTCCAGTCCACACGCTGATTCTCACGCCGGAGGACCTTGCCGGAAGAGCCCCGTCGCAGTTCACGGTTCTTGCGTTATGCAGATCCCACGTCAGCTTAAACACTCGCTGGACAACCACAGCTGATCCCGAATGCATTCCTGCATCATCATCAGTTGCTATCCTCTCAACTGTAACAATATTCTTTCTTTAAATCAAAGTATGACAATTTTAATAACGGAGATAGTAGTACAATTTTAATGACAATTTGTAGTGATCAAATAGTTGAGAATAATTAGGATTAACATAATAATAATAATAATAACGTGTTGTGAAGGATGGTGGGTTGTATGAGAAGGATCCCATATTTACTTAATTGTGACCCACGAAACCAACTTTTCCTAAGTCAACCACTAATTATAGGGTTAAATTTGTTATAAATGTGTCATTGTGAATGCTAGTAAGGTAAATTGTAGAGATAGATGGGGGTTTGGTTGGTTGGTTGGTTTGTTAAACTTAAAAATAATTAGGATTCTAGGAAATCTAGTTTTAGTATGCAACAATAAAAGGAAACTAGTAATTAATAAGATAAGAAAAAGAAAATTGGATCTTCTATTTGCATTAAGGGTATGTTTGAATTTTTTCCCAAATAATCCCGTTTTACTTTTTTATTTACGAAAATGACTTACTGTTCAAACTATTGCCCAGAATGTCCTCTTTTTTGAAACTCGCTACACCGTGTAGCGAGTTTGACTAGGGTTGGTCAAAACTCGCTACACCGTGTAGCGAGTTTAGGGTAATTAATTACGGCCGTTGGGAAATTAATTAGGTTATTTAATTAAACTAAATTCGCTACACCGTGTAGCGAGTTTTGACCAGAATTAAGTCAAACTCGCTACACCGTGTAGCGAGTTCAATTTATTCCAAACCCCTACATAACCCCCTCCGTCCGTCCCAACAAAACTTGCCATTCTCTTCCTTTCTCAGCCCAGTTCTCCCTTTTCTTTCTTTCTTAAGTCCATCTTTCATCTATCTCTCTCATAATGGATCCATCAAAACCCCGTTGGTATCGTGGACGAAAACCTCTTCCAGTACAACCCGGTCAAACCTCCAATCGCCTATCTAATCTCTCTCAAATTGAACGAGAGTTTCAATCTCCACCGTCTCCACCGCCTCAAACTGAACGAGAGAGATCTCCACCGCGTCATATCATACCTGGTCCCGCTGGTGAAGCACAGTTAGCCATGCGTCGGCATCACACCGGAAAAGCTCATGTCTCTCAGGGACCCCCCGCTCAGTCGACCCAAGAGGCAATACGTAGAAAGCTTGAAGAGCCGGAGGACGATGATGAATTCCGGGGCAAAGCTTGGCTTTACGCAATGGATTATCTCATTTGGAGAGGGTACATTTTATCCGTTGAAAATGATCAAGGAGAAATGCAAACAACATGAAAGGGTGGAACAGTATAATATTTTACATTAATTATAGTTAAGGTTGAAATTTACAATTAATTGGTCATAATATTTTTGTTCTATTAGGTTGTGGTTGTTGTCAAGAAGTGCACACCAACCGAGAATGGCTCTTTTCACGTGATTTTGAAGGATCCTACGACACTATTGAAGCTTACTTAGGTGACAAAGTGTTTAAGCAACCGAGGGCGGAAGTGACATTGGTGAAGGTCTTTGTTACGATACTTACTCGGGTATGAAATATTTTCCTTAACATTACACTCCCTAAATATATCCTTACCTTTTTGTTCTAAATGTTTTGTTTTGTTCATCTATTAGGTTGTTGTTTGGGCCATATCACGCTCAAAAACTACTTAACATTGTTCCTTCCAATGTTTGTAAGGTCTTCCCTAAGGATTGTTAATTTCATCTTTGGACATGTATTATTTGAATTTATGTCGGATTTAATATGTACTGAATTTATGTACTATTTTTCTATGTGACCGAATGTGGTCACTGAATTTATTTATTTATGTAAGATTTCCTATGTGGCCGGGATGTGGCCACTAACTTGACAATATTTATTTTTTGTGATTTTATGTAGATTTCCTATGTGGCCGGGATGTGGCCACTAACTCTAAAATATTTATTTTTTGTGATTTTATGTAAGATTTCCTATGTGGCCGGGATGTGGCCACTAACTTGAAAATATTTATTTTTTGTGATTTTATGTAAGATTTCCTATGTGGGCCTAGGGATGTGGCCACTAACTTGACAATATTTTTTTTTTTTTTGTGATTTTATGTAGATTTCCTATGTGGTCGGGATGTGGCCACTAACTCGAAAATATTTATTTTTTGTAATTTTATGTAAGATTTATAAATATTTATAAAAAAAAAATTCAGCCACATGTCATTATTTTTTTAACACATGTAATTTTTTTTTGTTAGTACAAAGCTATTTTGAGCAACAATTTGAAGCTGATTTAATTGTCGAAATTAAAATTTAAAAGTTGTTATTGTTACACCATTATATGTACTTCAAGTAACAATTTTTAGATATTCATTATGATATATAAATTAACCTATAATTATTGCTCAAAATAGCTTCAGCGAACGAAATTTTTTTTTTTGATGTTACTACGAAGCTATTTTGAGCAAAAATTTGAAGCCGATTTAATTGTCCAAATTAAAATTTAAAAGTTGTTATTGTTACAACATTATATGTACTTCAAGTAACAATTTTTAGATATTCATTATGATACATAAATTAACCTATATTTATTGTTCAAAATGCCTTCGCGAATGAAAAAAAAAACAAAAGAAGTAAACAATTTTCAAATTTTGTTCTTTGTAAAGGTTTTGTTTTTACTTAAACTCGCTACACCGTGTAGCGAGTTTCAATAAAGCTGAAATCGCTACACGGTGTAGCGAGTTTAATTCAGCTTTATTGAAACTCGCTACACGGTGTAGCGAGTTTCAGTAAGCCAAAATACTTTCCGAGACAAAGTAAGTGATTTTGAACAAACACCCGTGACTTTCTCTCAGCTTTCTCTTTTTCTCCTCAGATTTGTTTCTTCTTCTACCTTTCTCTCTTTCTCTCAATCAACTCTCTCAATCACCATTTTCTAAATTCCCTTAATTCAAAATAAAACTTCTTCAAGTTATTTTATTTCATCAGAATTGTTGAAGATCAACAAGAATCAAGGTAAATTAACATCATCTTAATTATTATTTTGACTTGTGTTTAGATATAAAATTTAATGATTTAAGCGTGTTTTATGATATTGTAGATATAATAAATGTAAGAGTTTTGTTATGTAGGTTTTAACACTTTGATTTCGTAATGTAGGGTTAAATATGAACGGGGGTCCGATCATTTTTATGTGTTATTGGGGAGGTGATGATGAACAACCGTTTGATGGTCCTCATTTCAAAAAGGGGCCAAAATGTGCAATAAGGGGTAATTGCCAATGGAAATACAATGAGTTGATTGATGAGTTATATAAAAAGGCGAACTTAGATCGGTCTCAATTTGATTTGAAAGTCATTTACAGATGCCCTCATTCTTTTGATAGCGGGATTGGTGAGTACTTTCCTTTCCGTATTGAAGATGATGCGTGTATGGAAGTAATGTTCGATCAGTTTGCTAAATTTGGGGGGATTGGAAATTTGCAGCTGTATGTTGTTGTAAAATTAATTGAAAATTGATCCAATCCAGAGTTTGAAACACAGCACACAGAGAGTACTTTCAGGTTTTCTCCAACTGGTAACCGTGATGATGGGGTTGGTCCAAGTTCCCACTGCCACCCCCCCAGCCACCCCCACTGCCACCCCCCAGCCACCCCCACTGCCACCCCCCCAGCCACCCCCACTACCCCCGGCACCCCCGGTCCAGTCCCGAAACCCCGCTCCAACGCTCAAAATCATACGTGGTGTGGCGTGGCTGATGTGACCGGTCATAAGATGTATCGGTCTGGGTCTGCGCCTGAGGCTCGGGCTCGGGCTCGGGCTCGGGCTCATCGTGTAAATCCATCTGGGGTGGTGGTTCTGCCCGTCCACGACGTCGCCGACGTTGTCGAGGTTGTCCCTGTACGCGATCTACTGGTGGGGGAGGTGCGGCGGGCGAAGGCGGTGGAGCTCCCTAACTCCCCCCGAACCCGTGTGTCACAATCTCCCGCATTTCGGCTTGGTGGGGATGCTCATCCCTCTCATTGGCGACATGCGGCGCCGAAGGGTTCTGCACTTTTTGTTTTTATATCAAAAATATATATAAGAACGAGAGACATAAGTTAATAATTGATGTTTTCTTAAAAAAAAAATATTAGACAAAAAAAACTTTAAAAATGTAAAAACTTACCATAAACTCTAGGGCAGGGGCAGACGACTGGTATCCATCCACCTCTACGTGAGTGAGCTGCTGCACAAACCTACACGTTATGTCCCTATACCATACCATATATGGGTCGGTGTAGGTCATATCGTGGAAGCCGAACACCGGAAACCAACCTCTCGTGGCGCTGTCCCCATAGTGTAACAAGTGGGCGATGGTGCTCACCCCATCTCACCGTAGGCCTTCCCCGCCGATCCGAACGGTGCAACTCCAGGCCAGTGTCGAACGGTCTTTGGGATAAAGCAGTCTCGCCCAAACCGCCTCATCACGCGATCGGGCGGATGCCACTCAACCCTCTCAAAGCATATGAGAGGGACCTTCGCCAACCATATCTCCTCCCCTCGGTGCGGTAGACCGGAGCGGGTCTCCCCTCATAAGGCCGCCACACCACGTGACCCTCGTTCGCCCGAGCCACCGATCCCGATAGCCTCGCAGCTATGTGCGTAACCTCTCTCGATCAAGCGAAGCTCGCGTCCACCCGAAATTTCATAAACAAAATAATTATAATTAAGATTATGTTCAAAAAAATAAAAACATTAACGACGAGAAAATAAAGTATGATATATGCATACATGCATCCGAGGGGCATGATGACGTAGTCCTGGTCTCTGAGGCGATAACGGATCTGCGGCCTCACACATGTCAACCTCTCCCAAGCCCGCATCTATATGAAATAAATGTATATCAAAAACTAAGTAATAATGCCACAAATTTGAAATAAAACTTAAAAACATAATGAACATTAAAATGAAATAAAATACCCGTAGAGACGTTGAGAAATCCTCCGCACTGTCTCGTGTGAGGGTCTCGCCGCACTACATAACTCTCGGCACAGAAAGCAAGCGCCGCACTCCCCAACCGTACTCCTCACCCTAGAAACATCCCTAAGCAGCGGGAGATAACATAGCTTAACCTTGTTGTTCGTACGATCAAGCATGATCGTAGAACCCAAGGCAAGCAAGATATAAGCCCGTACGTATCGATCCACAAGCTCTGGATCAGCATCATCATCCAGGTCACCAAAGTGTGGGAAACGTACGGTAATCCACCTGAGCTTCGAGGCTCGCTCCCATCTATATCTCCGTCACTGTGGACAAACCCTAAATACTCCCGACACTCGGCCCCGCCGGTCTATATGTACCGGAAACCCATCATCGCAATAAAGATCCCCATCAATCGGCAACCCGCAAATCATGCCGATATCCCGTAGGGTGATAGTCATCTCACCAACCGGGAGATGGAACGTATGGGTCTCCGGACGCCATCTCTCGATCAAGGCCTCCAACAATGCAAAATCGTACTGTATCCGGCCTATGTAGTGCACTCCACTAAATCCACACTCGCGCCTCAATAATATGACAGAGCTAATACAGCGGCAAGGTGGCACCATGACGAAAACGAGGGGACTAGAAACCGGCCACCCTGACCAAATATACCTAGCCCTATGGTCTCGCATGGCGGGTCGAATGTATGTATCGATAGGCCGGGATCAATGAACGCTTCCATCTATTTATTTCAATATCAAGGTTGGTTATTGTTCTATAAGGCAAGAAAATAAATAAAAGAATACAAAAATTGTAATTACTAGTACGTGGCATTGTAATCCAAAGTTATCCCACACTTCCAAGAAGTGCCTGTGGGGAAGTTCTTGGTTTCCAGCCTATATACTAAGTAATACTTCAAGAGTAATCCTCATGCGATTTTGAAAAATAGGATGAAGTTTTTTTTTTTTTTATAAAATGTTTGAACAATAAATCATATTTTAAGGGTTTAGGGTTTGGAATATAAGTATATGAGATTTAGGATGTTGTTATATGTATATTAATTCCTATTCTATTTTTCTATCACTAAATCATATTTTAAGGATTTAGGGTTTCGTGACGAGAAATTAGGGTTTAGGGTTTACAATATGGTATATATGACGCCTAATTAATTCCTTCGACGTCATGCCTCACCTTATGTACCCCTTTCACGAATTAAGGATTCCGTTCTGATTACCTATAACTTATAAGAGTCATTAGGGCACAATCCACTTGGACCTTGTTCGGACAAGCTCACGTTCCTATCTCGGTAATCAAATTTCCTATAATCTCACACAAGTTAAACTTTGTACTCCCTCCGTCCCAAAAAAAATTCAAAAATCTTTTCAAATTTGCTATTTATTTCTATTATGAGCAAATTTGCTATATACTCCCTTCTAAAATTTTCTAAAACGAATGACCCAATTTACTTTAAATTTGCTATTATTTTTTTTTTGATAAAAAATAAATAGACAGCTTCATATAAATGGGAATAACAATCGGTCTAATCTATCCTCGATTAGTTTTCCGCACAAGATTTTTTAGTTTTATTATTAAAATATTTGAAATAATAATTTTTCTCATCTTCATATTAAATAAATTAAAATACGAATGCATCAATTAATTATTCTCAACAATTAAACTATGTATAGGGCACAATTAATTCATCGAAATAATATTTACATCTATATATTTAACAATAGTTCAACCAAAAATAAAATCCTAAATTGCAATGTCATAAAAAAATCAAAAAAATTAGTCACATAAATGGGAATAACACTATTTCAACAACAAATCAACCAAAAAAAATCATACAAAAAATAAAAAATAATTCTTGGCATATAGAAATTTGTCACATAAATTCGGAATAATAATATTTCAACAACAAATCAACCAAAAAAACTAAATAAAAATTCAGAATTAAATAAAAATTAGTCAAGAAATTCGGAATTAAAAAAAAAATCATAAATTCGGAATAAAAATATTTCAACAACAAATCAACCAAAATAATAAAGAAATTCGGAATTAAATAAAAATTAGTCACATAAATATGGGAATAACAATATTTCAACAACAAATCAACCAAAAAAATCCTAAATTGCAATGTTCTTCTTCTTGGCAATATAGAAATTAGTCACATAAATTCGGAATTAAAAAATAAATCATAAATTCGAATCAAAACTAAAATTCAACTTAATATAGAAATTTAAACTTACAATTAATAAAAAGGTTGAATTTCTTCACAAAATCCTTGGCTTGGCTCGAAGTGTTCTTCTTCTTCCTTTCTTCCTTGGCTGGGCGGCTATGGAGATGGAGTAAGTTTTTTTTTTTTTTCTTTGGTTGAATGCGTGAACTGAGAAGGGGTAAGGGTTTTAAATTGAACTCGCTACACGGTGTAGCGAGTTTGACTTAATTCTGGTCAAAACTCGCTACACGGTGTAGCGAATTTAGTTTAATTAAATAACCTAATTAATTTCCCAACGGCCGTAATTAATTACCCTAAACTCGCTACACGGTGTAGCGAGTTTTGACCAACCCTAGTCAAACTCGCTACACGGTGTAGCGAGTTTCAAAAAAGAGGACATTCTGGGCAATAGTTTGAACAGTAAGTCATTTTCGTAAATAAAAAAGTAAAACAGGATTATTTGGGAAAAAATTCGATATGTTTGGGTACACCAATTTCATAATTTGAAATTGGAATTGGAGCATGAAATTTTAATTCTGCTGTTTGGATGCTAAAATGAGGGATATAATTGAAATTGAAATTGAATTATAATTCTAATAGCCTAATTCCATAAAATCAATTCCATAGTTAAACTAAAAAATTACAAAACCAATTCTACACCAATTTTTTTTTAACAACTCCTCCCTCAATCCACTCACCACCCCCTGCTACCACCCACCCCCACCCCGTCGGGTTAAAAAAAAATCATTTTAAATTTATTTTAACAACTCCCCCCTGCCCCCCCCCATCGAGTCAAAAAAAAATTTAATCATTTTTTTTAACAACTCCTCCCCCAATCCACTGCCCCCCCCGGCCCCGTCGAGTCAAAAAAAAATTAATCATTTTAATTTTTTTTAACAACTCCTCCCCCAATCGACTCACCCAACCCCCCCCCCCTTGTCGGGTCAAAAAAATTTTAATTTTTTTTAACAACTCCTCCCCAATCCACTCACCCAACCCCCTTGTCGGGTCAAAAAAATAAATTAATCATTTTAATTTTTTTTAACAACTCCTCCCCCAATCCACTCATCACCCCCACCCGTCGGGTAAAAAAAAATAATCAATTTAAATTTATTTTAACAACTCCCCACCCCTGCCCTTGCCCCCACCCCCCGTCGGGTAAAAAAAATTAATCAATTTAAATTTATTTTAACGAATTTTTCTTGTACAATTGTTCATACTCAGTGATGATAATCATCTGAGAGTGAAAAGGTCTTCTTTTTTTTACACAAAATGCAGCCCACTACTTACATTCAAAAAGGTCATTTTTTGATCACAAAAAGACCATCTTTCTATTACTTTCAAAGGTCTTTTTTTTTTACACAAAATGCAGCCCACTACTTACATTCAAAAAGGCCATTTTTTGAACTTAAGAAAATTCTTTCATCATGCCCTCAAGTTCATCACTACTCCCTTTATCCAATAGATGCAATAAGCATTCTCTCACCAACTGCAAACTAACTGAACACTCATTTGGTAGTAAACATCTTCTTCGTAAAGCAGCTTTTCCCATGTGCTGAATTTTGTAGTTATTTGCTCTACGTACAATCATAATAGATTTCAAACATGTTTGCAATGTTAGAAATACATTGTCCAGTATGATGTGTGAGAGTCTGTTGAAAGAATGTTCCACTGCATACACCAACTGATCAACATTCGTTGCTTGCACATCTGTCTGTAATGACTGTATTGATCTGAACCGTCCTAGATCATTCACGTTGGTAGGGGTGGTTCGGTTGGTATACCGACTTTATTTTGCTTATACCGTGTACTAACCAAGTATGATTTGGTATAAGAAAATCTGTACCAGTACCAACCACAAAAGTCGGTATACCAAGTTTATGGTACGATTGGTATTCGGTTGGTACGGTTGGTATTAGACATATACCAAATGTAAATAAAGACAAAAAAAATGCATTTATATTGTTTTGAACAACATATTATAACAAAAAAATACGTCTCAAAACACAGAAAACACATATTATAAATACTTGAAACTGAAACGAACTAGTACAAGTAAATACTTTGATACTAAAAGCAAGTCAACAACTCGAAGACCTTGAATACTAACAGCTACTTTGATATGCAGAAAAGATAATGTAGCATGTAGAAAAGACACATAAATACTAACAGCTACTTTGATATGCAGAAGCTGAATCGAGAATCTTGAATTTAATCACAATAAAAGAATTTCACTTCCATCAAAATTAGAAAGCAGACCAAAAGCAAGTCAATAACTCGAAGACCTTTGCGTAACTAAACATTGCAGTAATGTACAACATACAAAGAGTATCAGAAAACATCAAGAACTAAGGTTGGGGATTCTAACAGTAAGCCTAAACAACTGCAATTGCTTCGATTCGCTAACTCAAAAGGGTCCAAAAACCTAGAAATTCACAGACTATTACGACTTTACGAGGTCTTAAATTTGAACATTAAATCAAGGTAAATTTGAACATTAAATCAAGGGAAAGCTTACTTATCGTGGGGTGGAGCAGAGCTGGTGTCGGCGCAAGGTTGTGGGAAGAAGAGAAGACCGGCGGAAGGGTGAGGGAGAGAAAGAGCGAGAACGCCGCCAAGAAGCGTGAGGGAGAGGGAGAGAAGAAAGAAAATAAACGGCCCGTCGTCGACTCCTGGAGAGATTCGAGAAGAAAGAAAGACTTTTAGGGTTATATTTTTTTAATTTTTTTTATATGTATATAATAATATATATTTTATATTTTTTAAAAAAAATAAGTCGGTATTTCGGTATACCAACCGATTTCACTTCTATATACCACGTACCAACCATTTTCACTAATTGGTACAGTACTACCGTACCAAAAATTCGATATACCGATTTCACTGTACCGATTACAATTGGTACGGTTGGTATATGGATTGGTTGGTACGGAAGAGTACCATTTGCCAGCCCTACACGTTGGTATCTGGTGAGTTTGCTGGCTGGTACATTAGTGTAATATTGAATCCACCTTCTGTTGCTGCTGCAATGAAATCTGGATCTCGATGTAGGGACACATGTGGTGGAGCATTGTCCCACTGAATCACTATGTTTTTACTTTCTGAACCTGGCCATTTTTGCTTGATTGCAGGGAGAACCTGCAATCAATTGGGGTTTGTGTGCATTAAAACAATGCAAATAAAAAAAATAACATGAAAATAAGAAAAGTGAATGAACTAACATGGTTGATCATCATTTCTTTTGTCACTTCTCTGTTAATAGAGTCAAGTGGTTTGGTAACTATGCTCCCCGCATCCCTATTTTTGCTGTTTCTCTTTGCAGCTTCTTTCCTTGTAAATGGCCACAATCCTATTTTTCCATCAAATAAAAACTCACCATTTTCTTTGTAAATGGGTCTACTAACAGCACATAGAAACATGACTTTTACCACAATTTTTTTGCTTTGGCAAGACCTGTGAGGCTCAGCTTCTCCGGGACAAATGTAATATTTTTCCGTACATTTGGTCATGTTAAACCACTTTTCATCCACATGTATAACATGTGTCATGCTTTTGAACTTTGGAGAACATGTAGAAGAATCATAACTGAGTGCCTTTAAACTGAATAAAAGCCTAGCTATCATGTGTGTTTCAGTTAAAGCAGGTTTTATGGCATTAGAATGTGGTCTGATCACCCCAAATTTTTTCCATCTGAAAATTGTACTCTTGCCTACCCCCATTGCAGTTGCTACATTTCGAATTGTACCTCTTTTATGAAAAGGTATTGCTTTGAGCTTTGAAAGATCTACTTTAATTTTATTATGACTACTAATACCTCCTCTTCTTGAAGGCAAAGCAATTGGCAGTCCAAGGCACATCTGATTCCTTACCATCTTTCAAAACCTGAAGACTGAGGGGCTGCTGATACCAAAGTTGAGCATAGCTTCTTCAACTTTGGCTTTTGGAAGCATCCCCTTTTTGGCTGAAACTGCTATGAACTGCCCAATCAATAACCTTTTGTCTTTGGAAATGTCTCCAGCTTTTTTCATTTTGGTTTTCTTTTTCTGTTGTTGGTTTGGTAATGGGTTTAAGAATTTATTACAATATTGGTGGGTCTTATTTATGGAATGTTGTAATTTATTAGTGCGAGATTCAAACTTTTTGGATGTAATTTGAAATTTGGAGGGAAGTCACTTCTCTGTTAAATTAAATGATGTAATCATCCAGTAAATATTTGAACTTTTGAGATTAGGATTTTGGAGCCAAAAATTAAAGAACTGAAACCTCTCCTAATTTTTGTACTTTATCTCAACTTTATCTTATTTTATTAATATTTCTTAATCTGTGTGCCCATTTTTTGGTATCAATTTGAATAGGACGGAGGGAGTATATAATTTGATTTTGATTTTGATTTTTTTGTGCAGAAGAAGAAGTACAATAAAGTAGGAATATTTTGATGAGATGAAGGAGTACCATAAAGTCTACCATTACCGAGTTCATAAACTTTCAATAAAGAAACTAGGCATGCAACTTCAAGTACTCTCACTGTGTTGTTTCCTCTTATACCGTTATAGCGTAACAAAACAAACAGCATTTAATTATTTAACCAATATAGTACTATAGTAACATTTATTATTGCCAAACTTTTCAATAAACAAGCCATATAAATATTGAATTATTAACCCAACGTAGTACTAGTAATATTTATTGCTGACAAACTTCTTATACATAAACAAACCACATTTTCCTTTCTTTTAACTTTTACACAAATACAGTATACTACCTCCTTCCCGTTCGAAATGACACTTTTGATCAACATCAGTTAACTTTGACCCAAACATTAATACAAATCTAATTATTATATTGAAATTTTAAAAATTATTATTAATAAATCATTAAATGGTTTATGAATAACAATTTTTAGAATTTCAATAAGATAATTAGATTTACATTAATGTTTGAGTCAAAATTAACTGATGTTGACCAAAAGTGCCATTTCGGACGGGAATGAGGAAGTAATACTACCCAATGTAGTTAACAAGTGACTAAAACTATGAATGTAATAATAACTGTGCTAAAAGTAAGAGCATGGCTTGTCTAATCAAATGGGAATTGAAATAAAGTCACACTTCCTTCTTAAATTAATTCAATTTTTCTCACGTTACTCATGAAATATCTGACAAATTTAAAAGATTTTAATTGATAAATTGACAATTTTATAGCAATACAAACAGTTTTAACTTGTTTTCACTTTACGAAAATATTATTTTCTTTGACTCGCAATATCAATTAATATATTTTCAATGAAAATATTGTTGATCATTTAACTTGTTTAAAAGTCCTGTGTACTAAGAGAAAAATGCATATATATTGCATTGACTTTAATAAAATAGTTCTCTAATTATATTTTTCTGAATTATTCGATTAATAAAGTTTGACTTGTCAAATGAGACTGTTTTAAAACGTGGAGAGTATATATATACACATACCTACATAACTAATGTTCAGTGTGTATTTGTGAGCCAGTGAGAGAGCATGGACAATAGAAAGCTCCTTTTTGAAGCATCACTAGAAGGAAATGTTTCTTCCTTACTACAATTGCTTAGAGAAGATCCTTTAATCCTTGATAGAGATATTATTCTAAATCCTTTCAATGATATATGCCTACATATAGCATCACTAGTAAAAGCCCGTGTTTAAGGACACGTTTTTTTTTTTAATTAAGTCCGTGTTCGAGGACACGTTTTTTTTTTTTAAATTTAAAAAAAAAAAATTTTAAAGGGCAAAATGGGAAAGGGACAACTTAGTGAGGACAAAATAGAAAATTCGACAGATGGAACTGTTCATAGTACTGTAGATAGTGGAGATGTGATTTATACTATAGATTGTTAGGCCATCTTGATCTTGTCAAATATATTCTAACCCGAAAGTTTGAGTGATTGTAGGAGAAACTGAGGAAGGAATCTGCATCAAAGAAGGATATATCAATTATTTTTGTATTTTAATTACTATCTTAGGACTTAATTTGTTTTAGTTTATATTTTATCACTACAAGGAAAATCGGAATTAGAGACGGAAAATTAGCTACGGACGGAGTTTGTAGCTAATTTGGCGACAGATTAGAGACAATAAAAAACCACTAATTAACAAAGGCTAAAATATTGTTTTCTAGTCAATAAATTTTTTTTTAAAAAAACTAAATATAGGGTAGTCCGTCCCTCTTTTGATTTTTCTTCTATATACTTTCATTTGTTTAGTTTTTTTCTATCTTTTTTTATATAACTTTTTCTAAAAAAAACCACTAATTAACAAAGGCTAAAATATTATTTTCTAGTCAATAAAAAATTTAAAAAAAATAAAAAATAAATATAGGGTAATCCGTCCCTCTTTTGACTTTTCTTCTATATATACTTTCATTTGTTTAGTTTTTTTCTATCTTTTTTTCTATAACTTTTTCTAAAAAAAACAACTAATTAACAAAGGCTAAAATATTGTTTTCTAGTCAATAAAAAATTTAAAAAAAAATAAAAAATAAATATAGGGTAGTTCGTCCCTCTTTTAACTTTTCTTCTATATACTTTCATTTGTTTAGTTTTTTTCTATCTTTTTTTATATAACTTTTTCCAAAAAAACTACTAATTAAAAAAGGCTAAAATATTGTTTTCTAGTCAATAAAAAATTTTACAAAAAATAAATATAGGGTAGTCCGTCCCTCTTTTGACTTTTCTTCTATATACTTTCATTTGTTTAGTTTTTTTTTCTATCTTTTTTTATATAACTTTTCCTAAAAAAACCACTAATTAACAAAGGCTAAAATATAGTTTTCTAGTCAATAAAAAATTTTTAAAAAAATAAAAAATAAATATAGGGTAGTCCGTCCCTCTTTTGACTTTTCTTCTATATACTTTCATTTGTTTAGTTTTTTTCTATCTTTTTTTATATACCTTTTTCTAAAAAAAACCACTAATTAACAAAGGCTAAAATATTGTTTTCTAGTCAATAAAAAATTTTAAAAAAAAATAAAAACTAAATATAGGGTAGTCCGTCCCTCTTTTGACTTTTCTTCTATATACTTTCATTTGTTTAATTTTTTTCTATCTTTTTTTATATAACTTTTTCTAAAAAAAACCACTAATTAACAAAGTCTAAAATATTATTTTCTAGTCAATAAAAAATTTAAAAAAAATAAAAAATAAATATAGGGTAGTCCGTCCCTCTTTTGACTTTTCTTCTATATACTTTCATTTGTTTAGTTTTTTTCTATCTTTTTTTATATAACTTTTTTTTAAAAAAATCCACTAATTAACAAAGGCTAAAATACTGTTTTTTAGTCAATAAAAAAATAAAAAATACATATAGGGTAGTCCGTCCCTCTTTTGACTTTTCTTCTATATAGGGTTTAGGGGTTAGGGTTTAGGGTTTAGAATTTAGGGTATAGGGTTTAGGGTATAGGGTATAGGGTTTAGGACATAGGTTTATGGTATAGGGTATAATGTATAAGGGTATAGGGTTTAGGATTTAGAGTTTAGGGTTTAGGGTATAGTGTATAGGATTTAGGGTATAGGGTATGGGATTTAGGGTTTAGGGTTTAGTGTATAGGGTATAATGTATAAGGGTTAGGATATAGGGTTTAGGGTTTAGGGGTTAGGGTATAGGGTTTAGGGTTTAGGGTTTAGGGTATAAGGTATAGGGTTTAGGGTATAGTGTTTAGGGCATAGGATTTAGGGTATAGGGTATAATGTATAAGGGTTAGGGTATAGGGTTTAGGGGTTAGGGTATAGGGTTTAGGGTTTAGGGTATAGGGTTTAGGGTTTAGGGTTTAGGGTTTAGGTTTTAGGGTATAGGGTTTAGGATTTAGGGTTTAGGGTTTAGGATTTAGGGATTAGGGTATAGGGTTTAAGGTATAGGGTTTAGGGTTTAGGGTTTAAACCCTAAACCCTAAACCCCAAACCCTAAACCCTAAACTCCAAACCCTAAACCCTAAACTATAAGCCCTAAACCCTAAACTCTAAACCCTAAACCCTAACCCCTATACCCTAAACCCTAACCCCTATACCCTAAACCTTATACTCTAAACCCTAAACCCTATACCCTATACCCTCAACCCGGCCTAAACCCTATACCCCTAACTTTGAGCCCTTAACCCTAAACCTTAAACCCTAAACCCTAAACTATTTTTGGGTGTGGTAGTCAAAGAGGTATAGAGATTGTTAAATATAGAGATAAAAATGTGGATAGTTCTTATAGGGATAAAGAAAGGTTTAAGCTTTTAAAAAGCTATTGTAATAGTATAGAGTTGAGGTCCGGCTCCATCTCACTCGTTGAAGTGATTGGTTGTCCCCCTCGTGTAATCGTTTTTGATATTAATAAAATTCTCCCAGGTACCGTCCTGGTTCTTTTAAAAAAAAAAAAAACCCTAAACCCTACACCCTAACCCCTAAACCTTATACCTTATACCCTAAACCCTAAACCCTATACCTTGAACCCTAACCCCTAAACTCTAAGCCCTAAACCCTACACCCAAAACCCTAACCCCTAACCCCTAAACCCTAAACCCTATACCCTAAATCCTAAACCCTAAACCCTTAACCCTAAACCCTAAACCCTAAACCCTAAACCCTAAACCCTAAACCCTATACCCTAACCCTTATACATTATACCCTATACCCTAAACCCTACACCCTATACCCTAAACCCTAAACCCTAATCCCTAAACCCTAAATCCTAAACCCTAAACCCTATACCCTAATCCCTAATCCCTAAACCCTAAACCCTATACCCTATACCCTAACCCTTATACGTTATACCCTATACCCTAACCCCTAAACCCTATACCCTAAATCCTATACCCTAAATCCTAAATCCTATACCCTATACTCTAAATCCTAAACCCTAAACCCTAAATCCTATACCCTAAATCCTATACCCTATACCCTAAACCCTAAACTCTAAACCTTATACCCTTATACATTATTAAATAATTATTAATAAATTTAAAATAATTAAATTAATGAGTATTATTATTAATTAATAACATTATTATTTTAGATATTATGTATTATTACTAGATATTATTAATATTATTATTAATTATATAATAATAATTACTAATATATTCAATTATATAATTGAAAATTAACAATAACATCATTATTAGTCTTATTATTAAGTATTATTACTAATTACTATTTTCTTTAAAGATAAAATTATTGTTATTGTTAATAAGTATTTTTTTTATAATTTATTAATATCAATTATTACTTAGGTATATTAATATTTCTTAGAAGTTTAAATTATTGAATTATTATTAATAAATTTAAAATAATTAAATTAATGACTATTATTATTAATTAATAACATTATTATTTTTGATATTATGTATTATTACTAGTTATTATTAATATTATTATTAATTATATAATAATATTATTATTAATTATATAATAATAACTATTAATATATTCAATTATATAATTGAATAATTAACAATAACATCATTATTAATCTTATTATTAAGTATTATTACTAATTATATGATAATTTTATTATTCTTGATATTAGGCATACTAATATAACTCAAATTTTGGGTAAATCAAATAAAAGCATGTAAATATTTTAGATAACTTTTTGTAAATTTCAGTAATAAAAAAAATCTAAAATATTTTTTCCTATTCTATAAAAAATAATAAAAATTACTAGTTATTATTAATACTATTATTAATATTATTACTGTAGTAGGATAAAAAAATCTAAAATATTTTGTAAAAATATTTTTTCCTATTCAATAAAAAATAATAAAAAATAATAAAAATCACTAGTTATTATTAATAATTAATATTAATTAATTAATTAATTAATTATATACTATTAATAAATACTATTAATAATAAATATTATTATTCTTAATATTAGACATAAATATTTTAGTTAGTGTATAATATAGTGTGAAATAAATATAAGTACGTGTGATGTGATATTGTTTGATTGGATTTTAAAATTTCACGCGGATTATGGACCAAAGCAAGATCCGACCATTCATAACATTAAATCAAACGGTCCAAAATCATTCAAACAAAAACAATCACTCCACGTCTCCCACCCTCTCCCTATTTCTCTCTCTCTCTCTCTCTCTCTCTTCAGTTTTCATTTTACAGCGCCTGGTTTGGCACCACTGTTTTCTCTCTCTCTCATTCCCTCAGCTCCCTCACCGTCCCTTCAGCCTCCGGCGCCACCACAGCTACTGATATCTTCGTCCTCCGTCACTCTCTCTATTTCTCTCCCTTCAGCTACTGATACCGTCGCCCTCCGTCCCTTCAGCCTCCGCCGTCGCCCTCCGGCGTCACTCTCTCTCCATTTTTAGTCTCTGTCGAACCTCGGTGGAGCCAATCGAGGAGCAGGTGGATCGAAGCAGCGGCAGATTCGGCGACTAAATCAATCTTTAACACAACAACGAACTATGAAATTGGGTTTGGTTTTTTAGTTTCTGTTTTTCGATTTTCGTTTTGATTGATCTGTTTTTGCGATTTGTTTCAGTGCTTGATCTGTTTTTCAATTTGTTTTCCATTGTTGGGTTTGGTTTTTTGGTGGTGAATCTGGTGATGGTGGCGCCGGTGATTGAGACGGTGGTAGGAAGGTTGGTGGTGGTGGAAGTATGAAATTAGAAGTGGGGTTTATTGAACATTTCGTTAAGTTTATTGAACATTTCGTTAAATATTAAACTCGTGTTAGTTTATTTAATGGTGGAAGTTTGTGAGGACTGATTTGAGTATAAAAGAAGTTTAGGGGTGCAAAGTGTAACTATGAAGTATTAAGGACTGATTTGAAATTAATAAAAATTAAGGGACTGATATGAGAATAAGAAAAGTTAAGGGATTGATTTAATATATATTTAAAAATATATATTAATATATTTTAAATATATATATATATATTTAAAATATATTAATATATTTTTTTAAATATATATATATTTTTTTTAAAAAAAATTATCAATTTAGCGACGGAAACATCCGTCGCTAAAATGGTTCGAAAATAAAACGAGAATTTAAATAGATACGAAAAATCTGTCGCTAATCCGTAGACGTTATATCTGTAGCTAATTTAGAGACGGACATATCTGTCTCTAATTTAGAGACGGACATATCTGTCTCTAATTTAGAGACGGCCATATCTGTCTCTAAATTAGAGACGGACATATCCGTCTCTAAAATCGATTTGCCGTGGGTGTTTTTTGTTTCAGCTAATATATCATTTCCCCGATCCTTATTCTTCATCTCCGATTTTCTTATTAAAAAAAAATCAAAAAAAAATATTTTCCTTTCCCAATTCATCATGGATAGTCTTTTTTGGCCTTTTACTAGTACCATTACACCACAACCAAATGTTGATTGGTCTCTACCTCCAATCTATGATGAATATCCAATCTACGACGAAGAACTTGGAGAGCCCATCGGTGTTATTGGAGGCAATAACATGGAGGTAAATATGTTTATATTTTCAAATTATTTTCTTTATGATGTAGGAGGAACCGAGGAAGGAATCTGCACCAAGAAAGGATATTTGACGAAGTCAAATATATCAATTAATTTTGTATTTTCATTACTATCTTAGGACTTAATTTGTTTTAGTTTATATTTTATTGCTTATTTTCGTCATTAAGTTTACTAGGTTGATTAGGGATGATTTTAGAGTAGATTTTGAGGAGATTTACTAGTTTTTGAGTCCTATTTTGACGCAGCATGGAAGCCGGATAAATTTCGTGATTAGCGCACTAATCACAAGAATTCTTCAAGCGAAGAATCCTCAGACACAATACTGGAATCCACCAGCAGTAATCTGGAATCCACCAGGAATTAAGAGAAAAACTCTTCAAATTAATAATATCAAAAGCTAATTTTCGGATTACAATATTAGGCCTATTTTATAGTGCCCATAAAACTTGAAAAACAATCCTAAACCTTCTAGAATTACTCCTAACCTATATGGTAACTAAATATGATGTAGGAGGAACCGAGGAAGGAATCTGCACCAAGAAAGGATATTTGACGAAGTCAAATATATCAATTAATTTTGTATTTTCATTACTATCTTAGGACTTAATTTGTTTTAGTTTATATTTTATTGCTTATTTTCGTCATTAAGTTTACTAGGTTGATTAGGGATGATTTTAGAGTAGATTTTGAGGAGATTTACTAGTTTTTGAGTCCTATTTAGTTACCATATAGGTTAGGAGTAATTCTAGAAGGTTTAGGATTGTTTTTCAAGTTTTATGGGCACTATAAAATAGGCCTAATATTGTAATCCGAAAATTAGCTTTTGATATTATTAATTTGAAGAGTTTTTCTCTTAATTCCTCGTGGATTCCAGATTACTGCTGGTGGATTCCAGTATTGTGTCTGAGGATTCTTCGCTTGAAGAATTCTTGTGATTAGTGCGCTAATCACGAAATTTATTCGGCTTCCGTGCTGCGTCAGTTGGTATCAGAGCAGGCTTAACCTGTCTTTCATCACTGATTCGTTATGGGGGATCAAGCAACAAATGGTGGAGAAGAAAAATCACTTCTTGAGAAGATCGATATGCGTCTGAAGCATGATCGTTCAGGTAAGAAATTTTTCTAGAAAGTTTTATAAACTTGATAAGGAGGCCGAAGATAAGAATGACTTGATGCTTTATTTTGAATCTGAGATTCAAAGCGGCCGACTTCAGGCAAGTCATCAATTTTGGGTGGATAGGTATCGCGGTGAAAGGGACGATGTTTGGGCAGAAGCCGAACGATGTGGTGTCCAAATCGATCTTTATACGGAGAGAATTCAGCGTTTGGAGGCACGAAGGGAGGCTGAATTGAAGCGTCTTGAGGACGAAAACAGCCTTGTTGTTGACAAAATTACTGCCCAAGTAGTTCCTATTAACGACAAGATTATTGCTGATGTCAATGACGAAGCTGTTGAAAAGAAGGTTGTTGGTGCAGTCGCAGATGTTTTCAGCTTTGTTGAAGCGACAGAAGATGTTATGGGTGAAGCTGCAACAGATGACGTAGTTAAGGTATGTAGTCCTATTGTTACTGCAGATGTTTTCATACCTGTTCATGCCCGTATTGAGTCCAAGGTGAAGGATGAAGTCCGAATTAATTGGTTTGTTGCAAAATCGAATTTTGTGGGGCGATATTTTTGTTGGTGATTTTATTATGGTTGGTCATGGGGAGATTGGGGAGGACGATCAACGGATGGATGTGATTGATAGTTTTAATTTTTATCCGGACAAAATTGGTTTACTTCAAGTCTTGCAGAAGGGGCGAATTTATTCAACGTATTTATTCCGATGGAATGGCTCTGTTCAAACATCGGATGTGAACTCGATGTCGAGTTCCTTTGAAGAATGGGTGACTGATGTAGGAGGAACCGAGGAAGGAATCTGCACCAAGAAAGGATATTTGACGAAGTCAAATATATCAATTAATTTTGTATTTTCATTACTATCTTAGGACTTAATTTGTTTTAGTTTATATTTTATTGCTTATTTTCGTCATTAAGTTTACTAGGTTGATTAGGGATGATTTTAGAGTAGATTTTGAGGAAATTTACTAGTTTTTGAGTCATATTTAGTTACCATATAGGTTAGGAGTAATTCTAGAAGGTTTAGGATTGTTTTTCAAGTTTTATGGGCACTATAAAATAGGCCTAGTGGTGTAATACGAAAATTAGTTTTTTGAATGATAATTTGAAGAGTTTTCTCTTTATTTTCTGGTGGATTCCAGTTAATTTCTGGTGGATTCCAGTTTATTGTGTTCTAGGGTTCTTCGCTTGAGAACTCTTGTGTTTAGTGCGCTAAACACGAATCTATCGCTTTCATGCTGTGTCAGTTGGTATCTGACGCAGCACGAAAGCGATAGATTCGTGATTAGCGCACTAATCACAAGAGTTGTCAAGCGAAGAACCCTAGAACACAATTAAACTGGAATCCACCATGAATTAAGAGAAAACTCTTTGAAATAATATATCAAAAACTAAGTTTAACAAAGCCAATAAAGTGTTTAAATACTCTCTCAAAACCCTAACTCAAACCCTAAAACGAAATATCAAAACAAAGACTAAAATACCCCTAACTAAATAAACCAAAAACAGCAATAATAAAATTAAAGCAAAACATCAGCATTCTCAAGTCTGTGAGGCGCCCGCCCCGGCTCTGGTGAGGCGCCAGCCACAGTCCCAGAAGGTTGATCTGCAGTTGAGGCGGCCGCCAGCCTCGTGTGAAGCGCTCGCCTGTCGTCCAGCAGCACGGCCCCGTTTTCCCCAGCCGAGCCGCTCGCCTGGCCACCCATGAGGCGTCCGCCTGGCTTACAATCCCTTGGCCTGTTTGGTTGTCTGTTGCGTTGTTTGCTACTTGTATCATAGCTTCTTGGACTGTCGGAATTGCCCCTTCTTGACCTGTGTCACCTCCTACATCAGTCACCCATTCTTCAAAAAGGATTCGTCCCGAATCCTTGTCCAACATCTGACATCTTCCGTACCAAATAAAGAGATATTTCGAATAAAGCAAATCTTTTCTCGTCCTTGGAAGAAAGAAGAAAGCGTGTCCATCCCATTGAAACATGTATTTTGAATAAATATGACAACGAAGCATAAATATAGGCATGAAAATTTTCTCCAGAAACATTATACTATCTTTCGTATCAATCCCATTATCTCTCGGTCGATCTACCTCCCCATCCTCCCTATGATCAACCATAATAAAATCACCAACAAAAATATTGCCCCATACAAAATTCGATTTTGCAACAAACCAATTAATTCGGACTTCATCCTTCACCTTGGACTCAATAGGGGCATGAACAGGTATGAAAACATCTGCAGTAACAATAGGACTACATACCTTATGTCACCTGTTGCAGCTTCACCCATAACATCTTCTGTCGCTTCAACAAAGCTGAAAACATCTGCGACTGCACCAACAGCCTTCTTTTCAACAGCTTCGTCATTGACATCGGCAATAATCTTGTCGTTAATAGGAACTACTTGGGCAGTAATTTTGTCAACAACAAGGCTGTTTTGGTCCTCAAGACGCTTCAATTCAGCCTCCCTTCGTGCCTCCAAACGCTGAATTCTTTTCATATAAAGATCGATTTGGACATCACATCGTTCGACTTCTGCCCAAACAACATCCCTTTCGTCGTGATATCTATCCACCCAAAACTGATGACTTGCCTGAAGTCGGCCGCTTTGAATCTCAGATTCAAAATAAAGCATCAAGTCATTCTTATCTTCGGCCTCCTTATCAAGTTTATTAAACTTTATAGAAAATTTTCTTACCTGACAACGATCATGCTTCAGACGCATATCGATCTTCTCAAGAAGTGAATTTTCTTCTCCACCATTGTTGGTCATCTTTTCCATGGATCGAACTCTTCCTAATACCAATAGATGAGAACCCCGACAAAATCAACCAATTAAGGAAGATTTTGATTTCAGCAGAAGGAATCCACCTTCTCGAACGAATCAGTGATGAAAGACAGGTTAAGCCTGCTATCTGATACCAACTGACGCAACACGTAAGCGATAGATTCGTGTTTAGCGCACTAAACACAAGAGTTCTCAAGCGAAGAACCCTAGAACACAATAAACTGGAATCCACCAGAAATTAACTGGAATCCACCAGAAAATAAAGAGAAAACTCTTCAAATTATCATTCAAAAAACTAATTTTCGGATTACACCACTAGGCCTATTTTATAGTGCCCATAAAATTTGAAAAACAATCCTAAACCTTCTAGAATTACTCCTAACCTATATGGTAACTAAATAGGACTCAAAAACTAATAAATCTCCTCAAAATCTACTCTAAAATCATCTCTAATCAACCTATAAAAATTAATGACGAAAATAAGAAATAAAATATAAACTAAAACAAATTAAGTTCTAAGATAGTAATTAAAATACAAAAATAAAGCGCTCGCCTGTCGTCCAGCAGCATGGCCCCGTTTTCCCCCAGCCGAGGCGCTCGCCTGGCCACCCATGAGGCGTCCGCCTGGCTTACAATCCCTTGGCCTGTTTGGTTGCCTGTTGCGTTGTTTGCTACTTGTATCATAGCTTCTTGGGCTGTCGGAATTGCCCCTTCTTGACCTGTGTCACCTGATCCTACATCACTGAGTTAGCTACCGAGTTGAACTCAAGGAGATCTTTGCCTCTTCACTTGGCATCAGCAAAAGGGCACGTGGAAATAGTGAAAGAGTTGATATGTGTTAAACCAGACATGTGCCTTGCACGTGATGCAGATGGATGGAATCCTGTCCATCTTGCAGCCATGAAAGGGAGGGTTGATGTCTTGAAAGAGTTGCTTCGAGTTAGGGTTCATGCATCTAGAGCCATGGTACACAAGCATGAGACCATTTTGCATTTATGTGTGAAACATAACCAGTTAGAGGCTTTAAAGCTTTTATTGGAAAGATTGAGCGATCACGAGTTCGTGAACTCCAAGGATGATGATGGTCATACTATCTTGCACGTAGCAGTGGCGGATAAACAGATTGAGGTATTTAGTCTCTATCTCTATGTACGTAAATGAATATCTATTTTTGACTTTTGGTAACGTTATAATTCTTAGACTATATATCCCTCATTTTCTAAAGAATTTTATATGGACTAGTATATAGATTTTTGAGGGGTTACTCTTGTTATCACCAATTGGTTATAAGGTACAATATTCAATAAGTATACTCTATTACTGACCCAGTCCAATCGCATGCTAACCCCTTGGACCTCTCTCTATTTTTCACCCAAATCTTAACTTTAAGATGGTATAAGAGCGGATTGGTCCTCTCTTCTACCTTGACTCACTATTTCCTATCTTCTACAAGGTCCACTTACATGTTTTTTAGACACTTTTAGTAGCAAATATATATATAAATGACTTTTATAGACACTTTTAGTAGCAAATATATATACATAACTAGCCTTGCTAAACTCTCCCTACGTCCCACAACGAATATCCAAAAAAAAATTATTCTTGATTAAGAATAAATTTGAACAGTTTTTGACATTCATTTTGGGATGGAGAGAGTATTAATTCTTTCTAAGTTTTCAAATTTCTGCAGACCATAAAATTCTTGCTTCTCAATACATCAATGGAAGTGAATGAAAAGAATGCAGATGGGGTCACTGCAATGGGTATTTTAGCACGATCTAGGAGAGATGTGAATGATAAGGAAATCATGGAGGACCTCGGACATGCAGGCGCTTTTGAAGAAAATGGTAACAATTCGGAGACGAAAAATCATACAGAATCCTTATTGAGTAGGGACTTGGCCTCAGAATATCCAACAGAAAACAAAATTGTGCACAAGCGCCACGAGAAGCAGGACAAGTGGTTGGAAAAGAAACGGAACACCTTAATGGTGGTGGCATCACTAATAGCAACTATGGCATTTCAAGTTGGTGTCAACCCTCCCGGTGGTGTTTGGCAAGACACCATTAAAGATAAACACAGAGCAGGGGAGTCTATTATGGCTGATAATTCTCCAGATCAATATTCGCACCTTCTTGTAGTGAACACAACCGGATTTATTGCTTCGCTTAGCATTATTCTACTCCTTATAAGTGGATTGCCATTGAAGCGTCGTATATTCATGTGGATTTTGATGGTTATAATGTGGATTTCTATAACAGCTATTTCACTTTCTTTCCTCTTCTCCATATCCGCAGTGACGTCCGTAAAACAGTTGAAAACACTGCTTAATGTTCTTATGGTGGTACTTCTAGTATGGATTGCGTTAATGGGTATTCTCATCCTGGCTCACACCATTCGGCTCATAATTAAGTGCGTACGTAAACTGAGAAAATTAGCATTTTCAAAGAAGAAGAAGAACCGGGCATACATGAGGTTTTAATGGAGACAACTTTTGCATACGTACGCAGTAGTTTTTTTTTTAGTTAAGTGCGCAGTAGTTGGGTTTGTATTCATCATGTAACTTGTAACCACGTAAAACGATTCTATGCTGTAATATTTATGTTTATTTTGTAGCACAATGGAGTACAATTACAGAAAAAATAATACACAATAAATTGATAAAAACAGAAAATAAAAAGGAGAAGTTCTTGAATTTGCTGCACGAGCCCAATGAAATCACTGTCTCCTTAAGACATATTCGATCCCTCACCGAGTGTGCTTGAGTTTTTCTTGGATCGCTTGTCTCCCAGGATAGAACGTGCGGACCGGGGGCACTTTGCACCTAAGTTCCCGGCGAGTTGAATTGCGCTTGGACTAGATCACCTCTTCTTTGTGTATGCAATAGAGGAGGCCAAGGAAGATGATAACAATATGCAACCAAAGACTATGGAAGAGGATTTGCAGGAGGAAATGTGTATGAATCTGCTGTGGTTCTTTGCCAAAAGTTTTCTCAAAGTATTTTTCCAAGTATCTCAATTGTTGTTAACAAACAACAATTTATACATATTCAATCAACCAATAAAAACTGAAAATCAATGGTGTTTATGGAGTAATAAAATGTAATAAACAATTTAATTACGAAAATTAAACCACCATTATTCCAAAATCATTAGCCATAATGATTTTCATTTCGATTTTCGCATTTAATATTGGTCGTTAAATGTCCGCCCAGATCTCGCTCGGCCGAGTCTTATAGCTCGCTCGGCCGAGCAAGGCTTTCCGAAACTTGGAACCTTCTGTTTCACTCGCTCGGCCGAGTCAACAACCCGCTCGGCCGAGCACCTCGTAAAATTCAAAACCAAATTTTTGATTTACAAAATCAAATTTTATTTGGCCAAATCATTTGAGCATCTATATTTAATTCATCCAAAACCCATTTTGAACAATTAAATATTTTATTTTTCACAAACACAAACCACTTAGGTAATTTGACAAAATTACCCTTTAGAAATTAACCCATTAATTTCCTTCAAACATACTAATTTTTCCAACAATCCCCCACATGAAGGAAATTCATGAGGATAGGTGATAAAGTCCGAGCGATCGAAAACCCGCATAGGATAGGTAGGGGTTTGCCCTTTGAACCTTCCTTTGTAAAAGCATATTTACTCTACTCGCTAATCGCAGACGCGATGTCCTTGAACCGCTAGCTTTTTGTGTAGCCGATCATATACTTTACACAGTATCGCCCTAACACAATTCGGCTCTCATAGCCGTGTCCGTTCATGGCCTTGGATCACAATGCCTCGGTTCTCAGGAGAAGGTCTAAGAATTGAGCCTCACACAATTCTCCTCGAAGCGGCCTCTACTTCTTTCTCACATAGGTGATTATTTTAAGTAACCATACTTCACATAAGAATCATTAAAAGCCATAAGCTTAACCTCATTCATCTCGGGATGTCACTTTAAGGAATGAGCATAGGGTTGACCCCCACAGTGACGCTACAAGTCTTTTTAACGGTTAGGTTGTCCCTTTGAACCTAGATCTTGGGATCTCCGAGTCAACTAGGTTGGGTTTTCCGCTGCGTTCAACTTCTCCGAGGCTTTAAACCCATTCCCAATGTCAACCTTGCAACTATCTCTTTACTTAACCCTTTGGTTAGCGGATCCGCCAAATTATCTTTTGACCTCACATAGTCAATAGATATGGTGCCAGTTGCAAGTAGTTGTTTAATGGTATTATGTCTTCGACGTATATGTCTAGACTTACCATTATACATATGACTTTGTGCCCTACCAATCGCAGATTGACTATCGCAATGTACACTAATTGCGGGCACGGGCTTTTCCCATCTTGGAATATCTTCTAGAAATTGGCGTAGCCATTCGGCTTCTTCACCACCTTTATCTAATGCTATAAACTCGCATTCCATGGTTGATCGGCTATAACGATCTGCTTAGAAGATTTCCATGATATAGTCAGCACTGCTAATGTGAATAAATATCCACTTGTAGACCTTGAGTCTTTGATATCGATATCCAATTAGCATCACTATATCCTTCTATCACACATTTGGATGTCTAGTGTAATGTAGTCCAAAATCACGAGTATATCTTAAGTACCTTAGTACTCTCACTATACCCTTCCAATGATTTGTTCCAGGATTACTTGTATACCGGCTTAACTTGCTAACAGTGTAAGCAATATCCGGCCTAGTACAACTCATCAAGTACATTAGACTTCCAATAACTCTCGAATACTCTAATTGAGACACCGGTTCATCTCTATTCTTTGATAGATGAAGATTCGGGTCAATTGGAGTACTCGCTATTCCTTGGTCATCCTTGCTAAATTTCTCAAGAATTTTATCCACATAATGAGATTGACTTAACACAAGTCCATTGGATATTCTAGAAATTTTAACTCCAAGGATTACATCCGCAAGTCCCATATCTTTCATGTCAAATTTTGAATTCAACATGTCTTTCGTGGATTTGATCATCTTATCACAACTCCCTATGATAAGCATGTCGTCTACATAAAGACACAAAATGACATAGCCATTTTCCGTGGTTTTAGTATAGACACATTTGTCACACTCATTTATCTTAAATCCACTTTGCATCATAGCATTATCAAATTTCTGATGCCACTGTTTTGGTGCTTGTTTCAAGCCATACAATGACTTTACTAATTTGCACACCTTCTTTTCTTGTTCATGTGCAACAAACCCCTCGGGTTGTTCCATGTAAATCTCCTCTTCTAAATCTCCATTTAGAAAGGCTGTTTTTACATCCATTTGATGTATTTCAAGATTTCTCAATGCGGCAATTGCAAGTACAACTCTTATTGACGTTATTCTCGTGACCGGAGAATACGTGTCAAAATAGTCTAGGCCTTCTTTACTGCCGTAACCTTTAATTACAAGTCGGGCCTTGTACTTATCAATTGTTCCGTCCGCTTTCATTTTTCTTTTGAAAATCCACCTATATCCTAGTGTTTTACTTCCCGGAGGAAGGTCCACTAGTTCCCATGTGTGATTTTGCAAAATTGAATCAATTTCACTTTTAATTGCTTCCTTCCACAAAGGTCCTTCCGAAGAGCTAACGGCTTCTTTGTAACTTTGTGGTTCGCTTTCTACCATATAGGTTAGAAAGTCCGGACCATAGGATTTTTCAATCCTAGCTCTTTTGCTCCGTCGAGGTTCTACCTCTTCTTCTTCTCTTTCATCTTGAACATGTTTGTCTTCTATTGAATCTATTACCCTAGTCGATGAGCTTGCCTCATTTCTTGACTTACACGGGAATATATTCTCAAAGAACGATACGTTCACAGATTCCATTATAGTATTTTTGTGTATAGCATCAATTTTCGACTCATACACAAGAAATCTATAAGCACTACTGTTATGTGCATATCCAATGAATATGCAATCAACAGTTTTTGGTCCAATTTTCACCTTTTTAGGAGGAGGTATGGCTACCTTTGCAAGACACCCCCACACTTTCAAGTGTTTATAACTTGGCATTCTTCCATGCCATAGTTCATAAGGAGTTTTGTCTTGTTTCTTTCGGGGTATTTTGTTTAACACGTAGTTAGCCGACAACACGGCTTCCCCCCACATGTTATCCGGTAATCCCGAACTCAATAACATGGCATTCATCATTTCTTTCAATGTCCGATTTTTCCTTTCGGCAACACCGTTTTGTTGGGGTGTATAAGGTGCCGAGGTAATATGTTTAATTCCACTTTGAGCACAAATTGCTTCAAATGGAGATTCATATTCACCACCTTTATCACTTTTTAGCACCTTAATTTTCCGGTTTAATTGATTCTCAACTTCATTTTTATATAGAGTAAACTTCTCTATAGCTTCATCTTTACTTTTTAGAAGATACACATAGCAATACTTTGTGCCATCATCTACAAAAGTCATGAAGTACTTATTGCCGCCCCGTGTTTGTGTTGATTTAAAATCACATAAGTCCGTGTGAACCAATTCAAGTGGTTCACTATGTCTTTCAACGGATGGGAATGACTTTCTTGTTAATTTTGCTTCTACACAAATTTCACATTTTTGTTTACAATCAACTTTAAACTTTGGAATAGAATTTGCTTTTGTCAAACGACGTATAGAATCAAAATTAACATGACCAAGTCTACCATGCCACAAATTAGATGACTCAAGCAAGTAAACGGAAGAGATATTCATTTCATTAGCTTTCGCTTTCACAACCATTACACTTAGCTTAAACAGTCCATCATTGACATTACCTTTGCCTACAAACATACCACTCTTAGACAAAGTGACTACATTGGACTCAAACACAATACGAAATCCATGCTTTATCAAAAGCGATCCGGACACCAAGTTCTTCCGGATATCGGGCACATAAAGCACGTTGTTGAGAGTTAACTCCTTCCCGGATGTCATCTTCAAAACCACTTTTCCTTCTCCTTTGATCTCGGAGGTGGCTGAATTCCCCATGAATAGCTTCTCGCCATCCTTAGCAACAAAAGCACTAAACATGTCTCTATTGGAGCACACATGTCTAGTAGCGCCGGTGTCAATCCACCATTGATTTGGGTTTGAACCCACCAAATTCACCTCGGAAATCACAGCTGCGAGGTGCATCTCGGACACGTCTCTAGCAATGCCTTCCACCATGTTGGCCTCACGAGCCTTCTTAGGCAACTTGCAAGCATGAGCCTTGTGGCCTTGACCGCCACAATTATAACAAGTTCCTTCGAACTTCTTCTTGGAAACACCACCTTTTGGTCCCAAGTGGGAATTCTTGGAAGTTGTCACAACCTTCCCTTTTCCCTTTCCAAACCGTTTCCCTTTGGAGCTTTCACCATGCTCCACCACATTGGCCTTAGCCACACTAGAAACAAACTTGGTTTCAGCAACTCTATTGTTCTCTTCAATACTCAATCGAAGGATAATTCCTTCCACATCCATTTCCTTTCGCTTATGCTTAAGGTAGTTCTTGAAATCATTCCAAGATGGAGGCAATTTTTCAATGATTGCAGCCACTTATTGGAAGCTTTCACTTATAACCATACCTTCGGCATGAATCTCGTGCAAGATAGTTTGAAACTCATCCACTTGAGATTTCACACTCTTGTTGTCCACCATCTTAAAATCAAGGAAACGGGCAACAATGAACTTCTTTGTTCCCGCATCCTCAATTTTATATTTGTGGTCCAACGACCCCACAATTCCTTTGCGGTTTTCTTCTCATTAAACACGTTATAGAGAGAATGCAAAGCGAATTGAGGACGTAATTTCTGCACAAGTACTCCCCATGCTTCCATGTTTCAACCGCAGCCAAGGTTGTAACATCGGTTTCTCCTTCACTCACCTTTGGCATATCTTCTTTCAGATATCTTGCCAAGTGCAAGGTAGTGAGGTAGAAAAGCATCTTTTGTTGCCAACGCTTAAAGTCGTGGCCAACAAACTTCTCGGGTTTTTCCGCATGAGGGGTCGGGATATGAATTGTATGAGGATTATTAATCACAGTCTTAGAGCCACTTCCATTTCCGGTTTGGGAATTAGTTTGGGTTTCCACTTGGGGTCCAACTTGGGTCTCCACGTTGTTGTTGTTCGTCGCCATCTGAAACACAACAACCAAGTTAAATTTTCTGTTTTTCAAAACTGTAATCGACACTCCTTCGATTAGGATATGTCTTAAGATTGTAGCACAATGGAGTACAATTACAGAAAAAATAATACACAATAAATTGATAAAAACAGAAAATAAAAAGGAGAAGTTCTTGAATTTGCTGCACGAGCCCAATGAAATCACTGTCTCCTTAAGACATATTCGATCCCTCACCGAGTGTGCTTGAGTTTTTCTTGGATCGCTTGTCTCCCAGGATAGAACGTGCGGACCGGGGGCACTTTGCACCTAAGTTCCCGGCGAGTTGAATTGCGCTTGGACTAGATCACCTCTTCTTTGTGTATGCAATAGAGGAGGCCAAGGAAGATGATAACAATATGCAACCAAAGACTATGGAAGAGGATTTGCAGGAGGAAATGTGTATGAATCTGCTGTGGTTCTTTGCCAAAAGTTTTCTCAAAGTATTTTTCCAAGTATATCAATTGTTGTTAACAAACAACAATTTATACATATTCAATCAACCAATAAAAACTGAAAATCAATGGTGTTTATGGAGTAATAAAATGTAATAAACAATTTAATTACGAAAATTAAACCACCATTATTCCAAAATCATTAGCCATAATGATTTTCATTTCAGTTTTCTGCATTTAATATTGGCTGTTAAATGTCCGCCCAGGATCTGCTCGGCCGAGTCTTATAGCCTGCTCGGCCGAGCAAGGCTTTCCAGAAACTTGGAACCTTCTGTTTCACTCTGCTCGGCCGAGTCAACAACCCGCTCGGCCGAGCACCTCAGAAAAATTCAAAACCAAATTTTTGATTTACAAAATCAAATTTTATTTGGCCAAATCATTTGAGCATCTATATTTAATTCATCCAAAACCCATTTTGAACAATTAAATATTTTATTTTTCACAAACACAAACCACTTAGGTAATTTGACAAAATTACCCTTTAGAAATTAACCCATTAATTTCCTTCAAACATACTAATTTTTCCAACATATTTTTCGTAGCTAACTGGTGCTATTACAGAAAACTAGTATGCCACGCGTTAAACGCACGAAAAGAACACTTTTTAAAATATAAGTTAATCAATAAAAAAAAATTCTAATTTTTGATTAACTTAAAAGTGAAATAGTGATGATCTTACTTAAAGAAAGAAATACTTATTTAAAAATTCCAAACATCTATGAATATTACAAATTTTGGAAAATTTCCTTATAGGCAACATTTGTAGTTTCATACTTTCATTGGTGAGGTTTCCTTCGTCATCGCACATTAATATCTTCAATCCATGGCGATTTTGTGACCCTAGACAATGCAACTTATAACTGACCATGACTGAAAACAGACCTCCACTACAAGAATCAGGGTAGGGGATAGTGTATTGTTGTTGTGATTATGACATGTGGGGCCCATTAAATATAAAATTAATAAAAGCTGGCTAGTTTGGATAGTCTCACTTGTTATGGGATGGGCCAAAAGGGAAATAAGTCTCACTTGTTATGAGACGGAGGGAGTATGACCCTTATCAAAGTCAAGGTAATAAATTGAAAAGACTGTAGCTTTTACACGACCATTTTTGTTTTCTAACCCTAAGCAGAGAAAGAAATACAGATATTGAAATATTAATTTTGGACAACTGTGAAAAATGCTAGCAGTGATCAAACTAAGGGACTTACAGATATTTAATAGGCGTAAACAGCTGCTGGGGAACCAGTTTAAAATTTGATAAAGTTCCCTCTAGACAGAGCAGCTTTGGCTGAGATCAGAAACAATTAAATGATTCTGGCTGTGCTGAAGCTTTCTCATACTCATGTACTAGATTCCCACGGAAGACATTCTTTGTTTTACATTCAAAGAGCTACATATCATCTGCAAAATTAATGAAGACTAATAACCATAGCATATCAAGATCTAGGAGAAACAAACATGGTACAAATGGGGGAAGCTTGTAAATAGAGTGCAGATGACTACATCCTAGAAGAAGAATGAATATACTACAAACTGTCCACTGGCCAAAACATAATACACTTTGACCTAAAACATAGTTCCACTAAGAAGGAAATAAGCCAAGTTTAATAATAGAGTCACCATCTGATGACTGTGTTCTCTCTAGACCAGTAATAGAGTATTTAAGAAGGAAATAAGTCAAGTTTAATAAGGAAAAGCATATACAACATGAAATTTGACCAGAAAGGACACGACAGATAGCAAATAAAATTTACACGTATAGATACAAGGAGCTTATGAACTGATGAAGCAAGCCTCTAAATTTTAATCACTTGATCCTTAGTCGACTTACCTGTATTCACGCTTTTCTACTTCCGTTACCTGAATGCCATTATATAGATACTGCTCATCTTCAATGTCATCTCTGAAATTACCAGAACGTGATTGGAAAAGTTATTATGGATAAATAAAGAATACGTCAAACGTTTATAAGAACTGTGATATTCCACAGTACCTTATTTCCTCCAATTTCTTCTGCTCCCATTTCTTTAAATACTCTTGCCTTGAAACTTTTCTGAAAAAGGGATAAAGAAAAAAACAACCATAAATCTCAGGTTCTTAGCAGCATATAACAAAAAGCCAAGAGCGAAGAAAATGTTTACAATCAGAACAGCAGGTAATAAATCATTTTTTTGCACAAGATAAATCAACTAGAATGTTTAAACACGAGGGAGGATTTTGCAAGCTATCGATTACCTTTGCGTTGAAGGTTTGCGTTGAAGTAACTGCGCCAATACGAAGTGGCCGAAATCCTAATTAGTTTAGAATTCAAGGAGGAATTGAAAATCAGAAACCGATTTGGATTTGATTTGCGTATGAAGCTTTCTAGGGTTTGCCGTTTGCGTTGAATCTACGCCTGGCCGAAATCCCAATTAGGTTAGAATTATAAGAGAGGAATGGAAATCAGAAACCAATTTGGATTTGATTTAAGATTTGGATTGAGAGAGAATTTGTGGAGGGAAATTGGAATTTGGGGAGGGAATTTTGGGCGGGGAATTTGGGGAAGCTGAAGAATGAAGAAGAAAGAATACGCCTTCTTCTTGAGGTTTTTGACGTAAAAAAAAATAATAAAAAAAATGTTAATGGGTAAACCACGGTCATCCACGAAACCGGTGCAAAAAAAATTAATTGTCCACGGTTAAAAAAACCGTGGTTTATAGTAAATTATTTGTCACGGTTAACGGACCGTGACAAATAAAATGTGACAAAAACACTTTTTTCTTGTAGTGCTCTTCATAAAAATGCCGACATTTGAAAGAGATTGACCCTGACTTTTATTGTTTGTCATTGCATATGACACAACCAATGGAAACTGTCGTCTCTGTAATTTGAATGGCAACCGTATATCTGTTGGAGTTAATGTCATTCTCGGAATAAATACAGTATCACCAACATTACTACCGTTTAGAACTTTTCCTTCGAGAACATGATTTCCGAGCCTTGTAATAATTAACCTCGTTCCATTACATAACCCTGAACAATGGTCAATGTTTCTCAGCAACATGACTGGTGTACCGACCTTTAAATGTAGTTCATGAGTAGGTAGACCAGAACACTTGATAGTGTTTAAAAACTCGATCGAATGAAGATCAGCAAAGAAACTGAATTTATCTTCAGATTTGCAAATAGAATCAGAACTTAAATAAGTCCTTTGTTCAGATTGGTTGTACGAAACCATATAGGCATTAATGTTCTCAACCACATCCAGGGTTGGAGCAAGAATGACTCTTCACTATAAATAATCAGGATCATTAATGATCAGTAAAATTGGGATATGTGCTTTCAACAATAGAACTCATTAACAATCAAGTCATCAGGAATAGTTATTGTGGCTTCACCATCATTATCATTACCATATGACCCATCCCCAATACTCAGTATCCACTCTGAGAAAGCCTTGAGTTCTAGTCCACTTTCATCATTTTCCATAGCTTGTAGTCTCATACTCTTGAAAAGCCTCAAAACTTTGACATGAGACCATAAATATGATGAATTGATCGTGGCCATAACAACATCTTGTCTGCTACCTTTTGGAATAACTGGAAGTATCTGACGGAAGTCTCCACCCATAACCAATGTCTTGCCTCCAAACGGTTGATTCAAGCTATCTGTGTGTTTGAACCTCATTATGTCCCTCAACGTTCTGTCCAGTGCTTCAAAACAATAGCTATGAACCATAGGTGCTTCATCCCAAATTATAAGCTTAGTTTTAATCATAAGCTTACCAAGAGGCACTACTAGAATCAGGCTTCTTACCGACGGACATTTTCGTCGGTAATTCTCCATATCCGTCGGTAAATGGGCATTACCGACGGTAATAGTCCGTCGGATTCCGTCGGAAATAATTCGTTGGTAATACCGACGGACCATTTCCGTTGGTGATACCGGCGGATAGTCCGTCGAGAAACAAAAAATTCCGCCGGAAATTGTCCAGTCGGAACGGAAGCGATCACAGCCGTAGTTTGCTTAGGAGGTTACCGACAGATATTTCCGTCGGTAAATATTAAAATAATAAAATATTAAAAACACTTACCGACGGTTAAATCCATCGGAAAAATTAATATTTACCGGCGGATATGTCCGTCGGCAATTTGAAACATTTCCGGCGGATATGTCCGTCGGTAATCTGGAACTTTTTCGGCGGAAATTTCCGTCGGTAATTAATTTTATTTTTTGTGTTTTTAATTATTTACCGATGAAAATATCCGTCGGTAATTTGACCAGATTTTTAAAAAAAAATCTATTTTATTATTAAACCACCTGTAAACCTGTCAAACCTGTTTTAAACAAATCCCAACATAAAAGAAACACAAACAACCTACAAACAAAGGGATAAGGGGTAATGGGAAAGGGAAAAGGGGAAGGGAAAATGTTTTGTTTGTACATCAAATAAAGTGAAACTGTATCAAACAACCTAAAGCGAAAGGGGAAAGGGGAAAGGGGAAAAGGGGAAAGGGGAAAGGGAAAGGGGAAAAGGGAAAAAGGAAATTGTTTCGCTTGGGGAAAAGGGAAGGGAAAGGGAAACAAAATATATTTGTTTACATTACATGCCAGCCAAATAAAATGAATGTCAATCAACCACGACCCCGACCACGAGCGCCGCCGCTACCGCTACCGCTACCACCGCCACTACCACCGCCACTTCGCCTAAGGTATTGACCGACTGACTCATCAGAAGCGTTACCGCTATTACGTGGCTGTGGCTGTGATTGCAAATTCATGGTAGCCAAGTATTGTTGCATGCGCTGCTCAAGCTGTTGCTCCAATATACTCGCACTCCGGGCCTCCACCGGGTGTGCATCCGGGTCCGCAATTGGGTCCGCACCGGGCCTCCACTGGGCCTCCGCACGGCTCTCCGGATCAGCCTCCACTCGCCTCTCAACCTCTCGTTGACCCGATCATCAAACGCTTCTTGATCCACATGATGACCGCGCCGGAGGAAGAAGATGAAAAGTATTGCGTAGTAGGGCTGCGGAATGGCATGTTAAAATACCCCGCACCATGTCCTCCGAATCCAGGCAAGCGGTCTCCCTTTGGTTGCTTGTCTCGGAGGACAATGGCCGCCCAAAGCTTTTCACGAAAGGCGGGCAGCTCGGTGCTCTCAGGAGCCAAACTTCCTTCTTCAATAGCCTCCTCACGAGCCCGCCTATCATACTCTTCCTGAAAAAAAATAAATAATACATTATACACTATGGTAGAAAATAATATTTCTTTAACTAAATAATTTATAATTTACTAATAGAAAATACTATTAACACTTACATAAAGGGTCTGGTAATAAGGGTTGACCTATTGTGGCCCTGAGCCATCGGCGGCCTCCGCAGTATGTGTAGCCGTAAACACGCAGCCAAAGACGCCTCATCATCTCCGTGTTTCTTACGCTTAACATACAAAAAAATTAAAACTTTAAAAAGCCTATCAAATAATAACAATATATGAATCAAATAGAGTATTGCTTAATTTACAAACAGATAATAAATGAAGTAAGTTTACCATTCTGGATCAAGTCTCGCTAAAGTTAATTGATCCTCCAGTGCACACTCCCCCGCCCCTCTTGTTAGTTTCTATTCTTCTTTGAAATTTATGATTTTTCTTGAAATTTCTCACTGTTCCAATAGGCTTCCCACTGCTCCCACGCACCAGTGGAGAAATTAGCTGGAGGCAAACCATCATTTAGCCACTTTCTTTTCATGTCGTACACTTTCCTAGCGTACCGCTTAGCAACCAATTTCTTGAAAGCCGCCTCGATTTGAACGTCGGTACACCCAGGGCATGAATATATGTGCTACAAAAATAGTAAAAGTAGTTAAATACACAAGAGAATAGTCTACAAACTTTACAAAGGAAAGAGAATTAAGTAATTTTACCCGAAACTGGCTATACCAGATAGCGTACACCTCTTTTGATATTGACTTTGGGGTGGGATAAAATTCCTCAAAATTATACCCACTGAATAAATCCCCAAACCATCTAGCAGGATCTTGACAACCACCATGTATAAACCTATAAGATATTAATTGAAAAACAATATATCAATATATATACAAATAAAAAGACAATAATAAAATGTAAACATTATATATATGACATTTACAATTAAATAATACTTACTGGCCACTGGGAGAGATAGATATTTCCATTTTTCCTTCCTCATTAATAATTGCGTTCAAATTAACCCGTCCGGATGGTTCAATAACTGGAACACTAGAGCTTACATTACCTTGACTGCTCAAATTATCATCACTACGTCCTGAACCAGACGTAGAGCCCCTCCCTCCAGTCCTTGGTGAAACAAGACGATGGACAAAACCCGCAACCTTCCCTCTCTTTGAACGATTGCCACCTCGACCCGACATATCTAAACTAGTATATTATATATACAAATAAAAACAATATATCAATATATATACAAATAAAAAGACACTTCATTTAGGTTTATTGATATCAAACCCTAACCCTAATTCACACCGGCTTCTGGAACTATTTAATTTTCAGAATTTTCAACACAAATTGGTCTCGGTAGTCGATTTAGGTGGATGTGAATAATTTTAAATATTAATATTTAATTCTTTGTTGTTAAGTATATCATTCTCTAGGGTGAAAGGACAATTCATGTCCATTAGATTTAGAATTGGGGTCGGCTTCCATCCCATACATTATACACGTATGAATTGCAAATATCACTTTGTCTACTTGCTTTATAATCGAAAATCAAGCAATTTTAATAGACAATAATGATATTTACAAATCATATAATCGTGCATAATTTTTATTTTTATTCATTACCATAACATGCATAATTTTGATCAATAAACAAGATGAGAGTCGTTATCATCCACAACTATCAAAACCCTATCTCAGCTTAGACCAAGAAAGACAGAGCAAACAAGTTCTCGACTGTTTGAGCAAAGGATTTTCTGTTTAATATAGGTTTTCGGTTTCACTTTGTCCTCCTCTCTAAGGATCTCAAACATCACGGCCATGTTCTTGACGGATTACTTTGTTTTACTCTTCACCGGTGGTATACGATCACAAGTAAAAACAAGGTAACAAAGATAACACCGTGAAGAGAAAACAGAGCTTTCTCCAATTTTTCAATCTCCACCTTCCATTTACCCAAGATCTGATTGCGGGAATCTTCCTCATGAGCTTGAAAGTGGCAGTGTTGCCCTCAATCTCACGGTTGCTTTGCATGTTTTGCGAAGCAACCATGAGATTGAGAGCAACACCGCCAGCTTTCATGCTCATGAGAAAGATTCTGCAATCAGGATCTTGGGTAAATGGAAGGTGGAGATTGAAAAAATTGGAGAAAAATTATGTTTTCTCTTCACTGGTGTTATACTGTTACCTTGTTTTTACTTGTGACCGTATACCACCAGTAAGAGAAAACAGATTAATCGATAAGAACATGGTTGTGATGTTTAAGATCCTTAGAGAGAAGAGGACAGTGAAACTGGAAAAACTCTTATTAAACAGAAAATCATTTGCTCAAACAGTGGAGAACTTATTTGCTCTATCTTTTTTTATCAAAGATGGACGAATTTTGATAGCTGTGGATGAGAAAGGCTCTCATCTTATTTATATATATATACATATACATATATGTATATTTTTATTTTTATTTTTATTTTTTATTTTTTATTTTATTTTTTATTATTATATTTTTTATTATTATTATTATTATTTATTATTATTATTATTATTTTATTATTATTTTATTTATTTATTTATTTATTTATTTTGTTTTTTTTTGTTTTTTTGTTTATTTATTATTATTATATTTTTTATTATTATTTATTTATTATAATTATTATTATTTTATTATTATTTATTTTATTTATTTATTTATTTATTTATTTATTTTTTTTTATTTTTTTTTTTTTTTTTTTTTATTTCATTTTTTTACTTATTTTTTTTTATTTTGATTTTTTTTTTTTTAATTTATTAATTTTATACATTCACCCCCCTCACTCCCCCTTTGACTATACATAACATGAAGCATATAAACATTTATAAAAACAATTACAAATCCTTGTCCGGATAAACAATGGTTACAGTTTGCACAGAGGAGACAAACAGACCAAATAGCTCATAACAATAAGCACATATTCTATTATCTATATTACAATCAAACATAAAACTGAGCCTAAATTAATATGCTATCTGAAGTCCTTTGAGAAATCTTGTGATGGTGTTTGAGAAATAGAAAGGAGAAATTCTTACCAGAAATTAGGAAAGAATTGGCGACAACGGCGGCAAACGGCGGCAACGACGGCGAATGGCTGTGACAAATGAGAGAGAGAGAAAGTGAGAGAGATAAATCGAGTGTTGGAATTCCGAAAATCTTGCTATTATGTTTAAGTAAATAAAAAATGTTAAAAAAAAAGGGTAAAAGCATGTTATGTATAGAACTTTAATCCAAAAGGAAATGGAATGAGTGGAATGCCAAAATAATATAAACTTGTCACTTTGAAAAGTCGAGTGAAATTAAATACATAAATGCACAAAAACACATGCTTATAGACAAATATACTTATTCCATACATCAAAATGCACATGCTAAAACTACATCTGATTCTCTAATTAATACCCCACCGTCCCAATATGAATATCCAAAACCTTTTAAAATTTGCTCTCCAAGAGTAAATTTTGAACTTTTTTGGACATTCATTTTGGGACGGAGGGGGTATTATTAAGGGGGAGATCTGTAATGCTAATTAAGAACAAATTATCCATAGAAAACACGAAGCCAAACCTAAAAAGAAAGTAAGGACAAATTATAGACCGAGCTACGAGTTATCCTTCACAAATTAAATTTGACAATGCAATGGACTCCGTCTTTGGGTCTAAACAAACATCCAGCATATGATTTATTTATTTTTTGAACGATACATCCCACATATGATTAAAACACATTCCTTGCCTCTTCCATTACATATTACGCACAAAAGATATGTTAATAATCATACATTTTCCTACAAGATCAACCATTCAAACGCACAGTATATTATCCCAAATCAAACTCAAATTTAACAATTCAAAATCCATATATAGCCCCTTTCAACAGATCAAAATCCATATTGCTCTATTTTTACGTTATATATATAAAAAAAAAACAGAAAAAATATAGTGGAGATGGAATATCATAAATATTCAATGTACAAGATTTAATTTCAAAATAAAAAAGGTAGGGAGGGCGGACGACAAGTTGAACGGAGAGATGGAATATCATAAATACCGGGAGTGATTTTAAACGGCGGAAGTTGAACGGAGGGAGGGCGGATGGCGACGGCAACGGCGCTGGAAGGGCAACGGCAACGGCGACGGCGAATCAACGGCGCTGGAAGTGATTTTTAAGGATTTAATGAGAGAGAGAGAGAGAGAGAGAGAGAGAGAAAACGAGGGAGAGAGACTCACCGGTGAGAGACGACGACGGGAATGATGGCGTTGAACGAACGGGGGCAACGGCGCTGGAGGAAGTGATTTTAATTTAGACCTAAATGACCGGAGAAGGCGTGGGTATATATTTATACGTATTATTACCGACGGACGGAGTCCGTCGGTATTGCCGACTGCAGGTTTTACCGACGGAAATAATAGAGTTACCGACGGACCAAAATGAAAATTTAAAAAAAAAAAAAACCCGGCAAATGAAAATTATTTTTCCGTCGGTAAACCTTTTATGTCCGTCGGTATTACCGACGGATGTTGTCCGTCGGTAAAATTCCGTCGGTAATAGGGCTGTTTCTAGTAGTGAGGAGTACCTTGTTTAATATTACATGTTGAATCTACATCCAAAGTTAATGGAATTGCAAACCTGGAATGACCAGTACAACCATTAGGGAGTAAGAGTGATGCTATACTACTTGATGCCACATTCAATACGATTTCACCCTTAGATCGTAACCCAGATGAAAAAATCTTCCACAAAAAGTCTTTCCCGTTCCACCAGATCCATATAAAAAGAAAACTCGTCCAACATCAAGATCAATTTCATTCATAATAAGGTTGTAAGCATGCCTCTGTTCATCAGTACATAATTCCAATAATCGTTTGTGCTCAGCCTCCAATGAATTTCTATCATAGTTCAACTCCTCTAAAATCATTCTATTGTTGAAAATAGTCGGATCAAAATCGCTTGGATAAGGCATATCAGGAAAGTCACGAAGGCTTTTTCCTCTGCTACGCAAGAGTTTTTCAATCTCCAAGAGAGTAAGATTTTTGATTTCTTCATCGCTGAGTTTAAGTACTAGAAATAAGAATATATATATAAATTTGTATTAGAGAGTTAGTAAATAGTTTAGACTTAAGTTTTTCTGGGAATTTGTAGAAGAACAAAATAAATTAAATTTATTATAAATTGAATTGGTTAGAGTATAATGGATTACCTTCATGATCTAAAAGACGTCTTTGACTGTAAAGGATGTCCTCTGACAGAAGTTCAAAGCAGCTATGCCAAACATATTCTGGCCGTGAGTAAGATCCTGACATCAATAATCGGACAAACATATATCTCAATGAAGAAGCACTTCCCCCATTGACTTGCCTCTTTTATCCCATCAACGTACTCCTTATCGTCATCAAGCAAACCCAAAGCATAACATGCTTCTCGAAAAGAACCATGTTGTTGAGTACCAACACATCTAATCTCCTCATAAGAAGTTGGACCTCGAACAAAATTTAGCAAAGTTCTCAAATAATATAATTCACCTTGTCCAGGAGCTATGGAAAATATACGTCCAATCTTGAAACCACGTGTTCTAGGATCCCACCTTCTTTCTCTCTGATTCCAAACAAATTTTGTCTTTAGATTTATTCGGAATCTCAGCAGATATTATTTTGTCTATTCTATCTACGGTAGAATGATCAGAATCATTATCAAGCCATAAGATGATATGAACATGTGGCAGACCACGTTTCTGATACTCAATGGTGTAAATAACTGTAACAATTAGAAATTATAAAATATAAGCTGATAGTAACATTAAATTTATAGAATAGAAGAAATATAATTATGTGTGACAAAATTATATTCAATTCATAAAATGAAAAATAAGAGAAATGAGAAGTAATGAAATAAATTCATACCTGCTCGAACTTTTCCAAAAATTTCTTTCTTTTCTAGATCATTCATCAATTCATCTAACTTGGCTTTAAAATACGGCACACAATATCAGCCCTATCTTGTGGTTGCTTGCCATTCTTTCTTAGGAATCGCTGAATCTCAGGCCATTTTGGATTACCTGTAAATGTAATTAAAAGATTAGGATAACCAATCCATCTGCAAATTGCCATTGCATCTTGATAATTTTGGATCATGTATCTCGCACTGCCAACAAAGCTAGATGGCAAGCATATTCTTTTACCACGACTTGAAGGGTCATGTTCTCCCTTAGCAAGAGATTCAGTCAAACCTTTATACATTTCACATCATAGTTGCTTTTGATGTGTCCTCATAAAAGTCAAACATCCAGTCTCTACCATTGTCCATGTATCAACTAAATATTGTTGAAACAATCTTTCAGATTGGAAAATATTATCAGACTCTGATTCTCTATGATGCATCCTATAAGCAAAGTACTCTCTCATGCTCAACTTATAGCGTTTTCCATTTGTTGATTCGGTTTGGACATCCCTGAGAAAAATAGATTCTCGATAACCATCTTGTCCAAATAAAAATAGCGAGGGATATTGCAAACCTAAATAAGAAGGATGAAGCTCAGTTATCCTTCGAAGCAACCCTGTTTGAGTCTCAATAACAATATCCCTCTCACCAATCGAATTATCGAAATCGCCGACTAATAATAATGCTACATCATCTTTAGTTGGTAGATCATAGCATCGACCATCAGTTTTTTCGCCTAGCAATTAGTTTCAGTCTCAAATTGGTTTTTTTTTTCATGCAAGGAGTCACGGACCATTCAAAATGACTTTACAAGAACATTATTCTCGCCAAGAATCTTCTTCAAATCATTAACAATCTCCTCATGCAAACGCTTCTGAATTTTATCATCCCTATTTTGTTTCATTAAATAAGAAAATGTAATTAAAAATAAAAAGACAAAATAATGAGGAATTTAATAAGACACTATAAGTAAAGAAATTATATACATACCCAATGCAGCGAATTCTATTGTCAACTTCATGCTCCGTGTCATAAATATACAACTGAGCAAATTTAGGAGGCTTCCCTTCAGTTGGTATCAGACCACCAATATAATGGTAGTTTTGACCATATAATTTGAAAATAGGTGGACTATTTCCATTATTAACACCATGATCAATCTTACCTCCTATAGAAGTAAATGAGAACATCATATTATAGGATCGAATGTTGGACTTAAAAAGTCAATTTTTCTCAGACTGGCCATATAATAAATCTTTAAATAACTTCGGAGGTTCAGGCATCGGAGGTTCAGGCATTGGAGGTAATTGAACTTTTCCATGCATACAACAACCAGAATACTTTGGTTCCAACGTTGATTTGCAACGTTTATTCAACCTCTCTGCATACCAAAACATTGCATTGCAATGGGGACATACGTGCAAAGGGTCACCAAAATCCATGTACTCTATATGGAAAAAGAATATTTATTAAAACTAATATAAAAAATATAATTTTCATCATAATATAAAAAGGATAAAAATGTAAAACGTACCTCCAGTAAAATAATTATCATCATCCAAATTATTGAGATTAAATGAAACCGGGGAAACAAATGAGCCTAAATTATTGGATGAAATTAATATTATTAAAATATTGAAAAATAATTAAATAAAATTTTGTTATATAAAGATTAGGAAAACGGAATTACTCTTTCGTTTTCTACTTTTATTTGCATCACAGTTCAATCTGGACTTTGAAGACTTCGCTCGATGAGTAGAATTAAAATTAATGGAATGATCTGAGGCGATATCTGTATAAAGAAATAACAATATTCTATAAGAGTAGATTGAATTAAGCCAAAATCTCAATGAATAAGTGCATGTACGGAAAATTAAAAACACAAAAATTATTACAAATGAAATTAGAAATATAATAATAATGGAAATATTTACCAAATTTGCTTTTTGACTTAGCAGTAGTCGGTGTAACAAATGAAAATTCTTCATCATTGGTCAAGTCAATTATTTCCGACCACAGTATCCCTAAAAAAAATAGGAAAAAAGTTAAAAGTTTTTAATGTATTTGCGAAAGATACAAATTTAGAAATGGGAAGGAAATGTTACCCTTTTCTGATATTTTCATTTTTTTAATAGATTCAGGTACATAGCTAGTCTTCAATTTATGTGATTTCAAAATAGATAGTTGTGAATCAAAATGGGTGTTTATTGCAGTAGTTCCATTACCATTGTTTGATATACTACTTCTGAGAACATTTCCTGTCATATTAAAGAAAATGATTTTGTCATGAAGTGTGAAACATATTGACAAAGTAGAATACTCCGTCAGTCCCATACAAATACACACAATTTGACTTTATATGAAGTTTGACCATACAACTACGATAAATTGATATATTATAATTAAATTTTAAAACTTTTAATTGTTAGTGTTGTTAGTAATAAAAAAATAAAAACTTTTAAAATTTCATTAAAATGTTCTAATTTCTCGTTATTGTATGGTCAAACTTCATAAAAAGTCAAACTTTTTTTAGACATTATTAAACGAAAATTGTCAAATATATTTTTGAAAAAAAAAAAGAAAAAACAAAATTTATAAGACAAAAATAAAATATAGCCAAAAAAATTTCTTCTCATAAAACACTCAGTTTACATAGACATTATTTTTTAGAAAGCCCATTACCAAAATAAAAAACAATACATTAAACAAAAGCCCAAACCCATATAGACTAACCTAATCGACGTTGGAATGGAAGTCTCCAGAACAAAACCTAGAATGAAACGCCGACCGATACCTCTTTCGTTCCCAAAGCAATTAACCAAACAAATCATAACAAATTGAATGGAAAACGACGGAGATCAATGAATTCAACGATTTAATCGATGAAGGGCGTCGAATATGAGCTTCGTGTTAAGGTCAATCAAGTCTTGGGACCGAGATCGAGGGTTATTGTTTACGTCTCCAAAGTTTTTGCAACAAAAATTCAGTTCTTGGATTTCGAAGGTATAATTTCTTAGATCTCCTTTTCATTTTACTTTGCATAATTGTAATTTAATTACCTTAATCTGATTTAGGTCACATATTTTGAATCAAGAGTCGTAATTGTAATTTAATTAGTTTCATCTGTTTTAGGTCAAATATTTTGAATCAAGATTGGTAGTTGTTTATAATATCTACGAACTATTGATCGAAGAAAGTAAGAAACATTGTTATGATCTAATTTTGAATTCAATTTTTTTCAAATTGGTTTTTGTTGACAATTGCTTATAAATCATATCTGAATGGTTGTTGTGTATGAAGACATAAATTCATTCATAGTTAAATCAAATAGATTTTTGAAGTAGTAAAAAAATAATAAAAAGAAACTATTCATTTAAATAAATCCATTATATTAATTCTGAAAATTTAAAGTTTAATGAAATTTATAAACTAATTTCTTTCATAAATAATTTGGTTTTAATTTTATCATATATTAATTATATTAAAAATATTGTGTATTTATCATTTACATATATTAACTGATTTGAATAAAACCTAACAGATAAAGGTATAAAATGGCTCATAAAAAATAAAAATAGATAATAGAAAAGGACAGTAGACTAATTAATATATAACATTACAAAGAAGAAAAAAAAAAGAAGACAAAAATAGACACAAAAAAAAGAAATACATAAAAATAGAAATTAAAACTTAGTTTAAACAACACTAGAACCACCATCTTTACCATATGAGCCTAAGGATGCCCCACCGTCACAGCCACCGCCACCCTTATCAAAGGGTTTCTTCTTAAAATAATCTTTCTTGCAAAGAGGGGGATCAAGAGAACCAAAAAGCTCTAGGATGTTCCTAAAGTATTCAGCTAAAGCTCTGCGCTCTCCCCTAGATGCATTAGAGAAATTAGATGAACGGCTAGCATCAACAGCACGACGTAAGAGTGAGTTGTGACCCATACGTCGAACCTTACGTCTGGTGCAAGGCTTCAATGGGCAAACATAGGACATTTTCGAGGAAAAAGAGTTATAGTTAGGTATACGAATGGCTCCAAAGTGAAGTTTCCTAGTGCATTCTGTAAATGCATGATTCTGCTCCTCCGTGTCAGAATCAACTTCATCTGAAGAGGAACCATGTTCATCACCCATTTTTTTTATCTAACTAACTGAAGGTCTATAGAAGGTATTGTAAAATCAGCAAGTATACATATATATACCCAAAATCAAACCACAACAACATTTAAGACAATTGATTAATTATCAACAACTTGTACTAGGGAAATGGAATACATTAATGACAAATAAACATTAACAACATTTAAGACAATTGATTAATTATCAACAACTTGTACTAGGTATTGTAAAATCAGTCATAATGATTTGGATATCATCTTGGACACTTAAATATTTAATAAACTTGTAGACATAGTGGAGTTCTATAGCAGCCTTTCCTATAAGTCATTAAGACAATTTTACTGCAATTAACTACACTTCTATCATTAGTGGAGTTTTTATAATTTCTATAACTATCAAACACTAAGTTAATATACATAAGTAAATGTAAATCAACATTGTAATTAAAATTTTAGTGAAAATGTTCCATTATTATCTTCTAAATATATTTGTGTAAGTGGAAAATGTCATATGTTACTAATTGCAGTTTAAGCACTTACTTAAACATTAAAAATCAAACCATTATGTTAATCAAAGTACTTTTTTGAAAGTTTTGATAAAAATGAAAAACAGATATAGAAACCAATAAATTAAAATTGGAATTTCAGCAGATTATGAGAACCAATAAAAGGGACAATAAGAGAGGAACTACAGTAATAAAGGAATAACAAAGAAACAATATGGAGATACTTCAAAACAATAATTAATTTAAGTTTAAATACGATATATAATAAATGTACATACCTGTAGAATCATTTTCAGACTTTCTCTTCTTGCATATTATCATTGACTTTGTGATCTTCATTGTTCCTATAATGATTTAAGCAGTTTCTCTTTTGTAAGATAATAGAATTTGAAGAATGATTGGAGTAAAGTAAAAAAAACTCCTGGAATGTAATAGACACTTATATACATAATAGTCTTATACTGACATTAATTATGTTAGGGGAATTCAAAGAGTCAAGTAATTACACTAAGTGATTATTATTATGGAAAGGAGGTAGTAACAGTGGTGGACAATTATCATTGTAGATAGGGAGCATGTTTTTTGCTTTAAACTTTATTATAAGTGTGGTTGTCATGAAATTTTCTACTAAAAGTTAGTCTTAAATCTTTTATACAAAGAATATTAGGTTTCATTTTCAAATGCTACATCTATAGTGATTAGTAGTAACCTGTTCGGTAAACACATACAAAGTTCATTTGTGAAAATGAAATAAGAAATTATTTTAATATTAGTAAACTGTTGGATAAACACATACAAGGTTCATTTGTGAAAATGAAATAAGAAATTATTTTTGATACTTATATTATCTTGGATACAATATTTTGTGTTAAGATATACTGTTTTAATAAACATTAATTTCTTAGTAAGATGATTGGAGTCATGACTTTAGTTTTCGTATAGGACAAAATGACATTGCCAAACGTTGACGCCGAAGACAAGACAGATGTCGAAAATTACTGATTTTAAGACGGCGTACATGAAAAGAAGGTATTTTAATAGCCTCATTCTAACTTAGATTATCTGTAACTTATTTTATATGACATAAAGAGTATAGATAATGTTTTTGAGTACTAATTTGCCTTATTCTAACAATAAGTTTAATTATCCATTATGATTTCCAAGTAATGAAGGTAATTTTGGTATGGAGGCCTTCCAAAGGTGTCTTATGTTAGATGACAAGTTAGTTTCTCTAATCTATCTTCCATTCCCTTCATTTAAATTAGATGCTTTAGATTGTTATTTTTGAGAATGAATTGAATCTGTTTTGCTTAAAAGCATGATCAAGGATTTGATGTTCGGGTATTTTTATGTGAAATGAATAAATTGGCTAATTTTATTGAGATTTTAACATGATTGATTTAAGTTGCTCACATTTTGGTTTGATAAACTGATAAAAACAACTTATGATTTTATTTTTGTCTTACAATTTTTTATTATGTTTGGTTGTGTAGTGTATGATTTTGAAAATAAGTGTGATATTAAAAGACACAGCTTTTATATATGATGAACCAATAATAATTTTTTTTTAAAAAAACAACAATAAGTACCATTTTTATTATTAGTTTTATATTATGCAAGATATACATTGCCATAGAATGAGTAGAAATCAGTTTAATGAAAAGACATAATACTTTACCTTCAAAAATAGAAAAAAAAATCGTTGGAAAATAAGACAGCCAATATTTTGAGCAAAATAAAACAATTATTCATAAAATAAGTTTTCAAGGAAAATGAGAATAAAAAATTCTGTAACTCAAAACTTAATTCCCCAAATAACATAACCAAGGAAGAAAATAGAAAGTGAAAAAACAGTTTGCCATATGAAAACAAGAAATAAGTTTTACAAAGACAGAAAACAATAATAGTTCAAAATGCCAACATAAAAACACAAAATAAACACCACAACCAATAATTATGACCAAAAATTTAAAAATTGTTCAAAAGTAAATGTTCCCAGCAGAATGTAAATAAAACAATAGGTCAGTAAAATATTGAGCCATTCTCAATCTTTATCTCCTTGCTGAAATGAATCCAATCCTTGTTCCTGGATCCACAATCGTACATTAATGAGATTGAGCCGTGTCTTCAAATGACAAAAATAATCTCTTGAAACCAACAGCTTCTGGAGTCTCATCATCATTACCACCACAATAATCATATATCAAAATTAGAAAATCAATACAAGTAAGAAAAAAGGAAAATTTGTTAATGAAAAAATAAATAAACACATAGTCAAGTATCATACCTAAATAACTTCAAAAAATAATGATAATTTAAAATGCCAACAAACGAAAACCCAAAAGAAACACAAAAACACACAATTCTGACCAAAAGAAAACAATTGTTCCAAATTAAAAGTTTCCAGCCGATTGTAAACCAAAAAATAAATCAGTAAAAGAGTCAGTCTTTCTCAATCTTTATCTCTTTCAATAAATGAATGCCATCATTGTTGCTTGATCCACCATCACCTGTTAATGGGCTGGTAGCTGTGTCTTCAAATGACAAAAATCTTCTCTTCAAACCAATAGGTTCTGGAGTCTTCTCATCATTATCACCACAAGAATCATCTATCTAAATTACAAAATTGCTAAAAGTAAGAAAAAAGAAAAATTTGTTAATGAAAAAAAAAGATAACTTAGTCAAGGTTCATACCTCAATAACTTCTTCACCAGCCTCCTTAATAGCTGCCAAAACATCAATCATCTACAAAAGAGTATCACAAAATGAATAAAGAAAATAATTCCAAGTGCATTTGAAAGGGTATTTAAAAACATAACACAAACCTTTTTGACTTTAATTTTTTCATGAATATATTTCTCAACCAAATATTTCCCTTGATAGCAAGTACCAGAAGAAAAATGTTGATCTTTACCACTTAAATTTACATCCCTTAAATGAACCTTGAAAATAGCAGTTTTCCCTACTATGACAATGATTTCATCTGGACAATGTAGTAAACTATATTGTTTTTTTCCCACTATCTGTAATCTGAAAGAAAGAAAAATAAGTGAAAATCAAATTAGATAAAAGATTAAATAAATAAATTCAATTTAATAAAATGAAATAAATTTCATTTTAAATACCTTAATATAGTGGTCTTTTAGCTCCAAGGCTGATTGACCAACCAATGTTTCACAGCAACTATCCCATAGCATGAATTTTGATGTCTCATCACCAGAGTAAACATTGACCTTCACTTTATATCTTGGAATTGCCTTGATTATAGTTTTGTTACAACCCTTACAAAAATAACCACTTTCTACACAATCCAATTTGTGCATACACACCTTACAACTGATAAAAGACCAGCAACCATCAACAAACACTTCAGAAATTTGACCTATCACCCAATAGTATCCCTCCTTCAAAATATGAAAACAAATGAATGAAGATATTATTTCCTTTAAACATGAACAGTAAACAGAAATATAAAAGGGAAATGTTTAAAAAAAAACCTCCTTGCATTCCAAAAGATCAGCAACAGTCAACACATTAGCCAAACCACTTTCAAGTTCATCATATCTGGAATAAGCATTAGATGACTCAATTTGACTAATCTTATGAGAAGTTCCAGATTTAAGCACAAACAACCTATCAAATTTGGAAGAGAAAATATATTATCATATTAATAGTAAATTTCAAAAGGAAAATACAAAAATAATCAATGAACAAATTTACTACCTTTTCAGTTCATCAATCTCTGGAACAATAGAATCAACATATAGTTTAGTAGCAAAAAATGCATTTGAGACTGTAATTTTACCTAAAATCCAAAAATGGTAGTTAGTTATCTTAAAATGAAAATGAATGATGAGAAAATAAATATAGAACAATATGGTATAAACTACATTACCATCATAATTTTTTGGTTTACACAACTGAATCAAAACAACCAAAGGAGAATCACCACAAGTCTCAATGAGTCTAAACATTTCATCAGCATAATCACCCCAAAGAGTACAACTTAAAGTGTTGTTCCTGGAAAAAAAATTGTCAATAAAGCAACAAATAAAATACAAATAGTACTTCAAATATGTGAAATATAAATACTTCAAATGAAATAAGTAATTACCCAATGTCCTCCAATTTCACTTCTATTAACTTTTCACCTGGACTTGTACGTTGCTTGTGAATATGTTTCACTTTACTTTTTCTGACCAATCTCCCAACAACATCTAAAATAATCAAGGATTCTTTAAAAAAATTATTGTAAAAAAAAAAGGAAGCTGGATGAAAATGAGTTAAATTGAGAAATATAAATACCTATCAAGCCACATTCATCAACATCGGTTAAAGCTAGTACATCTGGAAAAGACGTTAGGGAAAATTTTTTTTTTGGAAAACTTAAGCCCGTGACTGAGTAAATCTCAGTACTGTCAAAGAAGATTATTTTCAGTGGATGTTCAGTGATTTGATACTTTCCCATGTTTTCAACTACACTGAAATTAGAAATGAAATATACTGCAGATTCATTCATTTTAGGACCATATTTAAGCATAAACATTTTGGAAATTGATGCTTGAATCCTTGCGGCCTGAAATATAGAAATAAATGTTTCATAAGCTGATGTACAAAGAATGTCTTCTTCCTACTGAGACTAAATCTTTTCAAATAAAATTTGTGTGCTTACCTCTGAATCCACAAGTACTAACTCAAAACTTTCAGGTATCTTTATACCTTCTCTTACTTGAATTTTGTATTTTCTAGCCACACGAACGTTGATAACCCAGTCAGATCTTCCCCTTCGAAGGTCTTTTAATAGTGATACAGGAACAGACATTGTTGAATGTAGCTGTAGGAAGAACAAAGAAGTATGCAGCTAAATAAAGATGAATGGAGGATCACAGAGAGAAGAAAAAGAAGAAGAGAAAAGAACGAATTTCAAATGATATTGTAAATCTATTTATATGTCATGTTGTAAAACGTTTGGAATTCATTTATTTTTTTCATATTTTAATTGTTTATTGCCTTGGACTGTATAATTAATTAACGGACTGTAAGTAAATTTTTGTCTTCTTTCATTTTCGTACATGATATTTAATAAGTTTGTAATTATTGGTTGCTGTCAATAAGTAGAAAATAACTTAAATGTTCATTACAAAATCGATAAAGCATGCAGGCTAAATTAATGGCGAATTCAGTTTAGTAATAATTAGACAGATTAGGAATACGAAGCATTATTGTTTCTATATTTAGATGATAGTTTTCCCGCTCATTTTGTTATTTTAGGAAAGAGTGCTTAATCACTTCAGCCATTATATAGTTATTGATTATCTGATAACAAAAAGCTTATAAGATTTACTGAACTAGAGAAAAAGAGTTCAAGTACAAACTTAGTATCAATCAGAAACTAATTTTTATTCATTCAAAGTAAAAAAACAGCTGCCACTAACATAAGAAAACTACTCACTAACAATAAGAAAACAAAACAAATAAAAAATACTAAAATAAAATTCGATAATAGAAAAAAGACATTTTCTCGCCCCTTAAACGATCCGGCAAAATAACATACATGAAAAGTTATGTACCAAACTAACACTTTCAAGTTGGATTCCGGAATAATGTAATCCGGAATTCCCTTCTTTTTTTTTTTACAAAATTGAATTAACAAAATAATATTTTCGGAAAATTCAATTCCGGAATTGGTAATTCCGAAATTCATTTTTTTTACTAAACTGAAAAATCTGGGATTTCACAAAATTGAATTCCGAAAATGCAAATTTCGAATTCATTTAAAATTCATTTGAAATTAGAGAGAGAGAAAGAGAAAGAGAAAGAGGGAAAGTGATGCTGCCATCCAAAATGACGGTTGCACAGGAACTGAATAAAATGGATACTCCGACTGCTTCCTTCCTCGTCTGGCCGCCTACACACAAACACACACGTGAACTAGGCCGGGGGCGACTCCGGCGTGAGAGTAAGGTCAGTAGGTCACGATAATGGTAAAATCAAATGAAACCCTAGAGAGAGAGAGAGCGAGAGAGAGAGCTTGGGGAGGAGAGAGAGAGATATACCCATGCAAAATAAACTATTCATCTTGATATACTCCCAAGCCCCCATGTGCCTTGCACATGGGGGGACACTTGTCAATCATCCATCTAAGGTCCCCAACCAACTCCAAGTTAGTGGCATTTCACTATTCACCTTGTCACATCAATCATCCATCACAGGCGGCTAGGGTTAGATGCGTAGGCATCAGCAAGAACGGTGCCCCGGGGACGCCTAACCGCCCATGTAGCATTAGCGGCAATCAAGGGGAAACATGTGACATTCTAAATGTCGCCCCAAGCTGAATACCCCACAGGGAATGGGCTCCCCCTCATATGCCTAATCATAATGAATTATTGACATTCTACCACGTTTCTCGCATAACCTTATTACTTACGTGGTCGTACTCTCACGCGCCTTCTTATCATTATCGCATCTTGCCCTATGCCGCCTAAGCCTCTCATACCGCTCCGGTACCACGATCCCTCTTGCATGGCTGGTACCAGGTGGGTTCGGCCCATGTCAAGCTATTGGGCCTAACCCTAGTGATTAGCCCCAATTCATTTTCTATAATCGCATCAGAAAGGAAGAAAGAGAAAGAGAAAGAGAAAGAGAAAGAGAAAGAGAAAGAGAAAGAGAAAGGAGAAGAAGAAGAAGAGAAAGAGAAAGGGAAGGATTCTAGGGAAAAAATTTGAGAGGAAGAAGAAGAGAGGAAAATTTCTTAAAATTGCAAGGTTAGTCTTCTTTCTTCTTTTTCTTTGTTTTGAGTTCTTAATTTTAGCCATAAAATTTTTTCTAAGAGTTTATTTGTGCAAATTTATATAATTTGTTGTTAAAACTATTATGATTTATGTACCTAATTGTTGATTGTCAAGGAATTAAACAATTGTAATGCAATTTTAGCCTAGTTAGGATTTTCTTAAGTTAGGTTTAAAATCAAGTGCTTGTTAAAATTAGTTTCACAAACTTTTTGCAATTTTTCTACTTAATTGTTAATTTTTAAGTGTTAAATTTAAAATTTGAGCTTAAATATAGCTACACCTTAAGTCCCATTTAAATTTAGAACTTTACTATTACATTTATGTGTTTCGAGATGAATCAATATGAATAACAACCCTTTATTGTTCTGGGCCAATTGATCCACATGTATTGACTTCACAGAGACACATAGATCTAATTATATGTGGGTTGGACAACAGCTTGCCCAATTTAAGACATAGGCGTGGTACGTAGCTTCCGGGGAGAGTTGATTGGAGGATAGAGAATAAACTTATAAATGCCGGATTTTAAGGAGTGTATTTATTGGGCCATTCTACAATATGATTGGCACTTGATAGAGGCTTTGATTGAGAGATGGCATCCGAGACCTACATTTTTCACTTACGTAGGGAGATGGCGATCACTTTAGAGGATATTAGTATGTTATGTGGTCTTCCTTCACGTAGGCCAAGTTAGGCCGTGACTAGTTCAGAAACTAGTATGAAAAGGAGGAATGGGCTGAGGTTATTGAGGAATTATTTGGGGTTGCAATATCTCCCTTTTGAAGGAAGAAGAGGGGTTTATTGGGTTCCGTAATCTAAAACATGACTAGATGGTCGAGCAATTCGTGGAAAAGGTGAAAGGACACAACTCTTTGGTCGTCTACTTCTAAATCACCTATGGTTTCTCCCGCGAGCAAACCTAGCTCGCTAAAGCGTAAACCCCACCTTTGGTCAAGATGGAGATACACTCCTCCACGGTCGTCTCCTTCCATACTCCACCTAAGTGCTTGTATACTCTATGGTTGACAGTGCAATACCCATACCAAGCCCCAGGTTCACAACTAAAGGTTCTAGCCATGACAGAATTGAAAGGGGAAGCAGAAATTAAAACCTAAAAGCGAAGGAATAGAGGGGTACCTTGGTTAAATTGGTAAGAATGGGTTTCGAAGACAAACCGAGAAGCTTGAGTGCACCTGGGAAATCAGAGATTTGATTCTTGCCTTTGTTCTTGACGTAAGCTTGAGAGTTGGGGGTTTGTAAAAAACCAAAAAGGAAAAAGATTTCCCTTATATACCCACTGCAAATTATTTCCTGAATTGGGAAGGTTAGGGAATACAACGGTTTAATCCCCCAATTAATGCCTAAACGGTTCCCAAGACAGTTGTCCAAGCGTCAAACAGAGTAATGATTACGGAATTACGGCGCTCCTACAGATCTGACCGTCGAAACAGTTAAGGGTCAAGATTGAGCCACGTCATCACTGGTCAATCAATCATCAGTTCGAGCATCTACCTACGACCTACTCAAATCTTCATCAAAATTCTTATAACTTCCTGGTCGACAAAGTCAATTCAGAAAGTTGGGGGCCACTGAACGGAATAAAAGTAACGGGCTAGGCCCAACGAACGAAGCGCAACTATTCAAATATTATTGCCACCACATTCTTAGTGGGTCGGCCCAATTACTACAAGACCCAAGGCCCATCGTCAATGATCAGTCGACCTAGCTCATTGTCCGACCTCCTTGGTCCCGACCTAGCTTTGTCTGACATATGATACATATCTTATACGGGTGTTACCCGACTATATCATTTAGTCAGGTCGACCTAAATTCATGCAGGCGATCTCGACATACCAGGCGTACGTCGGCCTACAGAGTCATAACATATCTACAATTCTTTTCTTAACAGACTCCCTACAAATCAAGAGTTATATATGGACACGATTATTTTCACGATTTGGTCCGTGATTCTAGGGATCTCATGCAATTCTACTACAATTATAACTCATATCAAAGCCTATAAATACTTTTCAACATCAACGGTTTTGAGGTAATTGCTATTTGTTATTCTGAATCTCTTGTTCATTATAATTTATTAGCTCTAAACACCATACTTACTCTCACGCCCGAGGATCTTTGCCGGAGACCATTCCGACTAGTTGTGGGTTCCTTGTTTCAGGTCAATCAAAGCTAGGAGATCAGTCTTATTGCTGGACAGAGATTGGTACAACACGTTTCTTGCGGTATCATGGGGGATTGT